>VOPJ01004986.1:48052-76674 GCA_014673585.1 Semibalanus balanoides | reverse complement strand
GCCCCTTGAGGGCTGTTGGAACTGGACTGATGATAGGCCATTGGAGGTTTTCGGTTTTTTGACTGGTGATATATAGCCCCTTGATTGGAGGTTGAATGAACTGGACTGATGGTATGCAGTTGGGGCTAACGGCACTGGACTGATGGTGTATAGGCATGGGGGGTTGACAGCACTGGACTGATGGTAGGCCCTTGGGGGGAGGGCTGACTGCACTGAACTGCTGTTAGGCCCTTGGGGGCCACACCGCACTGGAATGGTGATAGGCCCTCGGGGAGCAGACGGCTCTGGACTAATTAATGGGCCCCTTGTGGGTTTGTTTGCACTGGACGCATGATAGGCCCCTTGGGGGCTAACTGCACTGGACTGATAATAGGCATTGGGGGGCTGACGGCACGGTACTTCTGGTAGGCTCCTTGTGGGTCGACGGCACCTGACTGATATTGGTCCTTGGAAGATAACTGCTCTGGACGTATGTTAGGCCCTTGGGGGCTGACTACACTGGATTGATGATAGGCCATGGGGGCTAACTGCTCTGGACTGATGCTAGGCCCTTGGGGGCTGACGTCACTGGACTGATGACATGGCCTTGGGTCTTGGGAGCTGACTTAGTTCTTACCCCGATTGGCCTCTGATATGCCTCCGGGGGCTACCGGCACTTGGCCTGCTGATATGCCCTTCGGGTCTAACTGCCCTGGGCTATATGGTCGGCCCTTGGGACTTCCGTTGTGCGGGTTTGGTCGGTTTTTTCCTGGGAACAGGAAATGGACTGCGGGACCGACCAACCATCAGCCCAACATGGGGTAAGAATGTAAGATTTCACTGTGCAAGTTGTGCAGGATGGCACACGACGACCTCAATTGCGGACATTGGCGGCAAAACGATAGTGTACATTTGAGGGCAAGTGCGGTCTGACGGAGAACCAAACATGGGGCGGAAGATGGAGAGGAGAAGGGGGAAGGACCGGCAGGAGGGAGGGGGAGTCAGGAGTGAAAAGGCGTCAGTCGATGTGTTGGACGCCGCCGCGAACACAGCGTGACACTACGGTGGGAGAGAGGGATTTTCTTTCCGTGCGAACACGTTCGGTTTCCTGGGAAAGGAAATGACTGGCGGGGACCGACCAACCATCAGCCAGCATGGGAAGAATGTAAGGAATCCACTGTTTGCAGTGTGCAGGATGCCAGCACGACGACCTGCAATGGGGTAATCAAACCCATGTCGCTGGCAATCACAGTTATTACGAGCGAGCGCGAAGCGCTCGCTCGTCTTAACGTGGTTTAGGGTTCTTCCTCCATTCTGTCGCCGTCATGATTATGTCGTACTTGGCTTGTAACTGCCGTCTACACCGCAGGGTGTGTGTGTGTTCATTCGCGTATCCCCATCCAAACACCGACACCTATGAACACACCTCACCCTGGGTGGACGACGGGGAATTCAGGACAAAGGATGAACTAAAGGTGTTGCTTGGGGTGCGTGGGTGGGTGTCGAATTCGCTCACCCGCCTCCGCTGCTCGCGCACTGCGAACTAGTGTTTCACGGGACCGGGGGCCGTCCGACCCCCAGCCGCCCCGCCCCCCTATCCCGTTGCCTTCTCCTCCTGTACCCTTCCTCTCCCCCGCGACCCGTCTCCCCGGAGTCTGTGTGCTCTCCTCCGGTGTCGTCGCCCTCACCGCTGATTACGGTGCCTTATCACTGACTAGCGGGTTCTTTCTTCCCATTTCTGTCGCCGTCATATTATGTCGTACTTGGCTGTTAACGGCTGTCCTAACACCCGCAGGGTGTGTGTGTGTCATTCGCGTATCCCCATCCAAACACCACCAAATACACCAAAGGAAACAGTTGTTTAGCGTATGTGTATATGGAGAACATTCTGATATATGAAGCGGCCAAACCCGATTCCCCGACCCCTGGCGACGCCTTTGAGAAGCTCATTTATCTTTGGCACACACGTCTGATTGACAAACGCTTCTTTGCTGAGTAGCCCCATACAATCAATCATGTTTTAATCAGTACCGGCTCATGTGGGTGACTACGACTGCGCGTGGCACGTGCCGCGTGAGGGGTTTTGAAAGGTGTTTTGTCGCAAAAACTCCGCAACGGCTGGAGCTCATGATTGTGTTCGAATTTGGTGTGTGGTTTGGGACCCCTCAGCCATTGCTTTTCTTCTAGTCCGTGGTGGGGTGCCTCTTCATGTGCGCACGTGCACATCCCTATTCTATATCTCAGAAACGGCTGAATCGATTGTGTTCCAATTTGGTGTGTGTGTAAAGAAGTTGTGTTGATTTCGATCGTTCAATTCGGTCTTTCGGTCTCAGTTCTCAGTCCAGTTCCAGTTAGAGTCTTTAGTTCCTTGCACGCTATATTGCCTGTCTTTCAGTTACACCACACACCCGCACACGGCCGTGAGTCACATGACCCCGCTCTCTCAGCGCCCGAGCTCAACTGACTCGGACCGCTCTCCGCAGCACACCGCCGGCAGAGTTACATGATCGCTCGCCTCTAGCCCTCGAGCCAGACTGAGTCCTCCGACTCGCCGCCGCACACCGCCGCGTACCGCTACCGGCCGGCCAAGGTCATATTCCACCAATCACACTTTGAGACACACGAGGCACACGTGACCGAACTCCGGTAAGCAGTTCAAGACCAAATAAGGTAAAATAAGACCCACGGCTATGTCATAACTACTAACTTTGTTACATGTGGCTAGGGTCTCCTCAGACGCCGCTTTTTCACAAGTCAGAGGTGGGGTGGCTCTGCACGAGCGCACGTGCGCACTTTTTTGGATCTCAGAATTCCGAGATTGCCATCTAAAAAAGAAGTTATGTGTTTTCTTGTAATGTTTTTTTTTTCAAATTGCTTGAAAACTCGATTTTCTACGATTGTGCAAACATTTATTGTTTTTCCACGAGCATTATCACGCTCGTAAATATTTACGACATACAAATGTACACCCATAACTTTATAATTAGACCTAAATCATATAGGTACCTTAACCATGCCAAATCTTAAGGGTCACTTTGATATGTGTCCACTTGCAAATTCAAGGGGCAAGGTTCCCCGTTGTCCCCCCCTCCCTGTTCCGCCGCCTATCTATATGGGTCCACGAATGTTTTAATGTTGACTTTTATCATGCTGTGTATCGAAATTTAACAAAAATGATATTTTGTGGAGCGCCTTAGCACGTTTTGTATAGTTGCTGTGCTATCAAATTTTGAAACCATCACAGCCGCAATATAATTGTTAAGCGTGTTTGTATATGTATTCAGCCTACCCAAAATGCCCTATTATACCGGAACTATCATATTTTTAGTTGATATAATACGACTGTGCTATTTTGCCTAGTTGATTAGGTGTCATGTTATGTTTACATATTCCAGGAATACATGTCACTTGTCACTGAGTTTTTTTTTCTCTCCAAAAACAGAAATTCCTTACCCACGTCCAGCCCAGGCCCAACCCATGGCACATGGGCCAGCCTATAGCCCATGACGAACTCTGGAGGGCACCAGAGGTTGTTGGCTGGGTGCCTGTAGCGTCTGCCTACTACGGGCACTGCGGCTGGTAGCAGTTGCGTAGCTGGCACAGCTGGTCAAGGGTTCTACCACAATTGACGTCGTTCCAGGCTCCCATAAAGAGCGCAATGCAGTTCTCTCGTCTACGATAGTTGTTCGGCTGGTTCGGTCCCCACCAGGTTTTGTTTGCAGGCACTGGTCCGCTGATCCCATCCGCCCCGATGAATGTTCCCTCGGTGATAGGATCGGTAGCGCCAATAAAGACGACATCCATCCCTGCAGCCATGTCCAGAGCGCACTGGTTCTCCATCTCAGAGCGGGGCACGGTCAGGTGGGCACCGAGCGCGTCACAGGCCGCCTCTGCGTCAGTGTAGTTGACCTTCTGGTTCAGAAGGGCCAGACAGCGGCCCGCACAGCGGCTGAAGCCGGCCGGACAGCCGCACGGCGCCAAAGCAGTGCCTGAAACAAAGACACGCAGACACTTCAAGACGTAAACACGTGGTTTCCCTATGCGTGGTTTCCCGATCACGCGCATGTTTTTCATGCATGCCGCACTGGGAACAAGTTCCCAGTGATTACACCACATACTAGTTTTCGTGTTTAGGCCATCCACGGTTCAAACAATTTTAATTTAGCCCCACCAGTTTAGGACCGCATTTTTAAAGAGCATCGTGCCCGGTTATATTGATTTTTCAATTTAGGACAACACAAAGGGTTTTTGGCAGGAGGCGAAGGATTTTTGTTCTGTTGTCTTACGAACCATAGGAGTCTTGATTTAACCCACCACCATCATTGTGGTACTGGTAGGCATTAGGCAACCCAATGTGCCCAGCTGAGCGAAGCGAAGGGTATAGTTACAGCTGTTTCATATTTCTCCCTAATCAAATATCAGATCGGGACGCGACATTGGGTGTTGGTGATACTCGAATGGTGGTCTGTAGGCACAATATAGACAATCCTCGCCATGCCGACCTCAGTCAGCCTTAGGGGCCCTCAGTCGGCCTGAGTTAGTCTGAGGGGGCCCTGTCGGCCCGAGTGGTACTCAGTCGTCCTGGGGGCCCTCAGTCGCCCTGATGGGGACCTTCGGCCTGTATGACCCTGAGTCGACCAGCAGGGGCCCTGAGTCGGGCCCAAGGCGAACCCTCAGTGCGGGCCTGAGGGCCCACGCCCGTCAGCCTTAGGAGCACTAAGTCGGTCTGAAGAGGACCTCAGGTTACGTCCTAGGATAAGCCTTCAGATGACCGAGGGGCCCTCGGTTGGCCTGGGATTGCCCTCGGCCGGCTTGGGGTTGCCCTTGGTTTGCATGAGGCTGCCCTCAGACCGCCCGAGCCCAGAGGGGCCTTCTATCGGTCTGAGGGACCGTCACTCCTCAGTTGGCCTGAGGGGCCATTGATCGTCCTAGGATGGCCTAAAGAGGCGTTTGGTCGGCCTGAGATGGCCCTCGGCGGCCGACTTGAAGGCCCTCAGTCGGCATGATTGTGCGGTGTGCCCTCAGTTTGCCTGAAGGGCCCACATTCAGCCTGAGAAGGACCTTGGCCGGCCTGAGATGAACCTTGGACAGTATAAATGGCCCTCAGTTGTCCTTAGGGAGCCCTTGGTCGGCTTAAGGGGCCCTTGACCGGCGGAGAGCCCTCGGTTGGTCTAAGGGGCCTTCGATGGACTTGAGAAAGTCTTTGATCAGTATGAGGGGCCATTGGTCGGTCAGAACTCAGAGTGCTCTTCAGTCAGCTCAAGGGGCTTTCGATCGGCCTGAGGGTGCACTCATCCGCTCCCAGGGGACTTTGATCGACCTGTGGTAGCCTTTGGTGGGCCTGAGTGATCCTCGTTCGGCCTGAGAGTGCTCTCGGTTGGTCTGAAAAGCCCTCATTCGGCCTAAGGGGCCCTGGACGGGCCTGGAAAAGTTAAGTCAGCATGAGGGACCTTTTTCAAACTGTGGCGTGCTCGGTCGGCCTGATATCCCCTTGGTCGGTCTGTGGGGATCCCTGATAGGCCCTTCAAGAACGATCTTCCGAGGCCTCGGTGGGCCCAACAGACCCATCTTTTAAGTTAGATAAGAACCGTTTCAACCTTCAGGATGTTTTCCCCTTCAAATAACGACCGAACACTTAAAAACATGTATTAACTTTTTTATTTTCAGTATTTACCCCGCGCACAACAACATTTTAATTATTTATCCAACACCCAGCACAACATTTTGGTTTCGCTGGAATAGGGGTAAAAGGGCCCTCAGTCTTGAAGGGTTCCTGACCGCTCCAGGGCCAATAAAACTTGGCCGCGGTACTACCTGGCCAAAATTATTGGATACGCCCTCCATGACCTAGACAGAGGCACCAAAAGTGTTTAGGTGTGTTCCATCAATAGAGTTCGGCTTCAAAATACCAAAATTATGTCGGGGAACTTACGACGGCTAGGAACAAAACGGAAAAAGACGGAAACTAAAAACACTTCAGTTTCTCCGCTATTTCCCAAAAAATGACGTTTTGACGCCTCCCGCTCTCCGCCGGGGACGGCGCGGGTAACCCTATTTCCAGCGGATGGCCAGAATTAGTTACCCTCCAGAGGGGAGAGGACGGGTGTCAGATTCTGCCCCCAGATATATCGATAATCGCTCGGTCGATTTCGACGCCCATGGGCTCATTGGCCGGGCCTAGGCTGGGCCTCAACTCTAACCCTCGCCCGGTAAGGCAAAATCACTACGTGTTCGGGTAGGAAGGGGGTTACGTACCCACCCCCTTGGCGTTTCGCCCCTAACTGAGCAAAAGCTTCGATTGCACAAAACGAGGCATGCTGCTTGTGACGAAGATGAGGCCATTGATCATCCTATTTTAAGGTCTCTGAATCATTAGGTAACCTCTGAGGTCATGTCAATTACCCAAATGTCATTAAATCGTAAATGCGTATAAATGAATACTAATCGAGCTAAAATAGTAAAGGAACATCTTAGTATGCTAATTGGACGCCAGATGATTCGAAATCAGCATCACAAAATGACCTAAAAACTGCATAATTTAAAAAGGTCATGTCAGGTCATCTGAGGTCATTGACTTCGGTTGACCTGTGAAATGTACATGACGCCAGCATGGAGCATATCATTATGTAAAATGGATCTCAGATTATAAATCCAGCGTCACAAACTATACGAGAAACCTCCAGAAGCAAAACAAAAAGTCATCTCAGGTCATCGGAGGTCAATGACCTCGGGTTGACCTCTTGAAAAAGTCATTGACTACTGACAACTCCATCTCAGTGGAACCGCCCATATGTCCCCTCGACAACACCTTGTACATATTGCTTCCTAAGCAACAAAACTTCTTTCTTCTCGGAAACTGCTTAAGTTACATTGCATCGGATATTAGACGACAACCAGCTGCCGTCTGACGCCTGACATGACATTGGAGAAAAAGGTAATAGGTCACGGGTTATTTTGGTTAGAAGTTCAAAATTTCCAGAGAAAGTGTCTAACAGTTCAAAAGCAGGGAAATAAATGTTTAATTGCAATCGGTCGAAAACTATACGAGTAATTTACGAAAAACCGAGGGGTGGCATCCCACGACCCGGGCGAGGGTTAAGGAAATATTCGGGCTCTGGACGGGCCTGGGCTGAAAATGTTGAAGCAATGCGCGCAAGTTCACTTCAAAAGCAGCACACTGCTGCTGTGTTTTTGTGTTAGCATAGTTGTCTCATTGTTTCACATTTGTCGTATACAACTTGGTGAATATGATAGGATAAAAATGGCAAAGTTTCTGCAAATAAATATAAGCTGAAACTGAACAGGCCTGGGCTTCACATTTATGAATTTGACCGGGCCTGGACTTGGTGTTACTTGGACCGGGCCCGGGCCGGGCTGGAAGTTGGCGGGTCCGTAGCGAACATTGCTGCTAGGCCTCAGACGACCCTGCGTCGGTGTGAGAGGAGACTGGGTCGGTCCAAAAGAATCTCAGGTCGGCCAGACAGTCTGACTCAGCCCTGCTGAAGAACCGTCTGACAAAATGTACGGGTCAAGTAGATCTAAGGATAAGTCTGAAATCCACGAAATGCTTCTCATCGGATCCATCGAAAACCCTCTCGAGCGGACTGAGGGCCCCTCAGTGCTCAGACAGATAAGAGCTCCTCATGTAGACCAGGGCTCCCTCAACCCGGCGGAGGGCCATCTCAGGACCACCTATGGTCCCTCAGACCGGCTGACTGGGGCCCCTCAGGTCGACTTTTGAACCAATCAGACCGACAGCTGACCTTCAAGTCCGACTAAGGGCTCCTTAGACTGGCCGAGGGCACTCTCAGGCTGCCTAAGGGCCTCTCAGACCCCTCGCTGATATTAAACCGACAGTCGATTGACCGTGACGTGTGTGCGTGCCTGTACAGAGTACACTGCATTTACATTTCGACGATTGTATTAATTAAACCTGAAGCAGGTGCACATGACGCTGCTGACCGCCGCCTGCCACCGACAGCTGCCTGGTGCTGTGTCTTCGTTCTATAGATGCCTGAAGTTATGGATTCACTGTTCAGCGAAGATGACTCATTTTTAACGCAACCGGTTCGTCATCTGACACGATTACCCAATGCCTACGCCAACGGGCTTATTCCTTACTTTTGGTCAACGACGCTGGTCAACAGGCTTCAATTTGATTGACGGCATCCATTTGACGATGCAAGTAGTGCACACAGCAGATCACATGGGTTTTCCGAAACAATGAGCAAATCAACTATTATATCCAGGACAGAATCCATGATCCATGAAGATAATGAGGATTGGGGCTTTAGGGCGCCGCAACAAAATAGTTACATGGCGCCCATAATCCATGATCCACTACATGTATTAACTGTTATGCAACAAAATCACCCGCATGCCAGTCCGCCCCTGTAGCTCAGTCGGGAGAGCGCTCAGCTTCTGACCTATTCCGGTAGTGGCAGCCCGGGTTCGAGTCGCTTCGGCGCTCGCTGTTTGCTCCTGACTGGGATGGCCTGCGGCCGGTTGGCAGCGTGTCCGCACTGATAGGTCAGCTGACGTCGGTGAGCGGGCAGACGTGTCCAGATATGTCGGGCACGTACAACTTTCGTCTAAAATTTTGCCGACCAACGGAATTGTAACGATCGGGCGGGGGGGGTGGGCTCAGGCCTTGCGCATACAAGCTCTGTCTTTAGCGTGGGTCCTGACCTCGGAAATCCTCCCATGACAAAACATTCGGAACTAAATTTTACAAAACTATTTTTAAACATGGCATGCTAAACAAAGCCATTGCTCATGGGCTGAAATAATGGCATAACACTGTCATCACAGCCTATGAACGCTACTCGAGTCAGCACGAGGAAGTTATTTTGATGTCGCCAGAAGTGGATATGTACACCGACTGCCACGCACTGCGATAAAAAGGAACAAAATGTCAAGTTTCTTTATTTTCTAGTTTCAAACCAGGTCAAACAGTCATTTTCCAGTTTCAAACCAGGTCAGACAGTCCACATTCGTTTCAGATAGTACAGTTTGTGTCGGATTTGACGAACTGTTTTGCATTTTAGCACGAAAGAGTTGCGGGAGCGATATTCGATAATCTCGGACATCTTCGGCATGACACCTCCCCTTCGCCTCCATCCACGTGATGCAGGCCGCCTCCTCACTCGCTCCACCTGCGCATAACCTAAAACAAGAGTAAAAGCAGCTAAGTCCGAGGTACGAACTATGGAAGTACAACACCATGTTAACAAAAACAAAACATTTTTTCAAACTTTGTCGGAAAAATTAATACATTTATGTGAAATTCTTCTTCATACGTATATAATAATTTAAAGTGGGATAATGCATCCATAAAGCCCAAAAGCCTCTTTTGACACAACCACTGGCACACATATGAAGGTATTCTGCATTCAATCAAATTACATCAAGCCGTAAAATGTGATGTTGATCGAGTGGGGCCAGTTGGCGCTGCAACTTATGTGGTTATTTAGCACCAATATAAAACAATGAAACGTAACCGAGAAGAACAAAACGGCAACTAGTTACATGGCAAACAAACGACTAAATGCAAACCCAACAATTAAGAAAACAGTCAGAGAATAGCAGAACGAAAACATCACAAATAGCAGGAGGCATAGCAACTACTACCAGTAATGTATCGTAGATAGCGATGAACGAGCGAGCGCAAAGGACACGTGTGGTGAATTTCAACTTGATCGGGCAAGTTTTTTTAAGATATCAAAAGGGTACGCACGAGCGCACGTGCACAGGCACCCAACCCCTGCTTTCTGGGAAAGCGGCGGCCGAGAGAACCCTAACCAATATACCATTCGACCACGTAAGCTCAGCCATTGTAGGATCGGGACGCGGCACCACTGCCCGTCGCCTGCCGCGTTAAAAGGGACGTCCCACCTAACAATAAAATTTTTGAGTTTGAGATAGCCATTTTTGCGTGCTTGCATTTTAAATTTGTATGGTATAAGTTAAAACAACCACTGAGGTCGAATCACATAGAATTTCGAGTTTGATTTTGCAATCTGTTAACATCCGCCAGCCCCCAATGTATTTGAATGGTGGCCGTGAGCCGATGTCGTTAGTCTCTCTTTGCTAATTTGTTGATTACAGTCGAACTTGTTTTTATACCTTTTGCCATACATTAGCCATACACTAGTCAACTACTTATAACAGCTGTGAAGGTTTTCCTTTTTTCCCAAAAATTCCTTTATATGAACGTCATAGCCCAAATATTAACAAATTATATTTTTTTATGAAATTGAGCACTGTTTGATCGAGAAACAAATGTCATATATCGTTTCAGCAGCATTCACTTTCATATTTTGCACAAGAACGTACGTACATTTGACACATTTTTGAAGGTGGGACAGTCCCTTTAAACGCCGGTGCTTTAAAACGTCACACGCCTATAATACGTGGAGCAGCTGCGCACAGTTTTATTTTCACTTCCTACCAAAAATTACTCAGGCATTGAAGGGGACATACCGCTCAAAGTGGTAAAAACTAGGTCGCACGCTGCTACAGATTATCAATACAAGCTTAGTAAAAGAAACAGTACCCTCGGGGTGGAAGCGAGCGGTAGTAATTATTATTCATAAACGCGACGATCCATCACTTCCGAGTAAATTGAGCATTGCTTCACATAATCCCGGCTAGCTCAGTAACTAACATAGCTAGGAGCAATCCGAAAAAACTGCAATGTCCTTGAAACACTCTTTTGCTAACATGTCCTCAGATTTGAGATATCGTCAATAGTTAAGGCTCCAGAGGTCAGCGAAGGTCAAAATGCTTAATTTTACTGAAAACGTTTTTTTTTGCTAATAACTTTTAAGTATCAAAGGCAGGGAACGATTTTGCCACCATCGTGTTTCTCACAGTCACGGCGCATCGAATAACATATATCGTATGATCTAAGCTATGGTTTCAAACTAAAAAAAAATACCTGACCTGACCTGAGGTCATGTCAGGTTCAAGTCAAATTTTATGTCATCCGATGGAGGTCGACAAGAGAAACAGAATGGTTGAAAACCACAGCACTCTTCCTCAGTAGAAATGAGTTTTGTAACAATAAACCATATGACCTGGGGGCAACAATAGTATTTGACCTAATAGGGTCACAGAAGAAATATCAACATTGCATTTCTTCTGCTTTGCTTAAAATAGTGATTAGGGTGAAAACTGACCACAATTTAGCCGGGTTTTGGTTCGATTGTGCGATTTCAATTTCTCCATAATACTTATAATGGGAGGTTAAAAATTGACAATGCCTCAGTCACCGATATAAAAAACGAGATATACGAACAAGTAGAATGCCGGGACTTATTTGCACACAGTGGGTTCAAATTGTGTTAATTCACCACTTTAGCAATATGCAAACTTACAAAACGTGACTTGAGGTCGGGTCATTTTAATGTGACCTGAAACGTGACTTAAAGTTAGAGAAGACCAAAAAAGTAAGAAAGTGTGAGCAATTAATGCCCTCTAACAGCTTTGCAAAATTTGGTGGCGTCTACGCGACGACGTTTTTTTTCGGGTAGTCCCTGGAAAAACTTGTGGGTGGGGGGGGGGATATCCGCCACCCCGTCGGTGCGCGGGTTAATGTAACATTTGTCCACTACCATGATGATGCGCAGATAGCATTGGCAGGTCCCAGAAAGCGCATAGAAGGGATGAAAAGCTCGCTCGTCACAACATCAAGCAAACCAAAACCATCGAAAGAGAGCGAAAAATACTTATTAGACTAAAGCTAACACATGACAAAGAAACTGGATGAAAAGGTAATGTTAAACACGGTGGAACTAACCACGCCTGCGCGTCGTAGCTGTTCGCTCCTCCGGTTGTTGATCTGCAGCACCTTCTTCAGGCTCCTCCCGGTCTTCAGCCTCTCGGTCTTCGTCCTCTTGGTCTTCGTCTCCTCGATCTTCATCCTCACGGTCTTCGTCCTCACGGTCTTCGTCCTCACGGTCTTCGTCCTCAACAGTCTTCGTTCTCTCGGTTTCGTTTCTGCAATAAACAGTAAGTGCAGAGTTTAATATTTTGAAGATAGGTATATTATTTGTGAGGTTCAGATAATGCATCTAAAGTCGTTGAACACAACTGCACGTTGTCAAATAGCTTCCTAACGTGTGTACATAAGATTAATTTCATGTTATAAAAACAGCGTCACTAAAATAAATAGTACATTTATCAGATAAATGTTACATCATCCCACCGTGACTAATATGGCACCGCAAATTGACGGGAGTTGTATTTTTTCGGTCCTTACTGTGACGAAGCCGATAGGCCGACGTAAACGCTTTATTCATATTGACGGTATCAGAGTACTCGTGTGCACATACTTTAATGTTACCATATTTTTTATAAGGAACGAAATAACAGTGCTTTCAATTCGCTGATGCTACAGGAACGGCAGGATCACTGGATGCATAGGATCAGGTATAATGTGGCTCAGATTTAATACTCTATCATATCCTGATGAGCAGCAACGAATAGCGCAAATCGTTATACCCCATTACCTAGCTCTAGGATGTTGTCCAAGGAGAGGCCGGCATACTTCGACAGTTTTTCCATCATCCAGTTCATCATTAATATGGGGCTTCTTGTTTAGTTCCGTGAGTTGCATCAGAAGCTTTCGGTAGTAGCTCTGTGGACATCTTAATCATGGCCCGATGTGCCCGAGTTAATATCTCCGTCGAGTTTTCCATTCTCTCGGATTTGTGATGTGGTTCGCATATTTTCTCAGCTTGGTTGAACAGGAGACAGTCTCGGACACTCTAGGTCACATGTCTTGAGTTCTCCCTTCAGCGATACTCCTGCGTTGAAGTGCCCAGTCCTTTTTGCTTGGGGATTGGCAAACAGGTACTTGTTTTCAGAGCCGACATATTCACCCCGAACATCAACTAGAAGTTGGATGGCTGGCTTACAATCTTCTGGAATTAAGATTGGGATCTTGTTGCCGCATTTCCCGCGAGCCATCAGCACGTCCAGCCTTTCAAACATTGCTCGTTCACCAGCGCCCATGGCTGCGTTCACCTCCTCTACCGTTTCCTTCTTGTACATTTCCCTCTGTAGCCACGATGTCAGTAGTACCTTTTCTAACTCTTTGGGCCGGCGCTTGTTGAACACGAGCAGTCTGGCAATTACTGCTTTTGACATGGCAGTAAAATCAGCCCGCGAGTGGACCCCCTTTTCAACCATGTCTGATATTTTCCTTTTCATGTCTTCCGTGAACGTCTTAAGGTCACTGGTGAACGGCAGAATCTCCTTCTTATCATATTTTTTTGCGTCTTTAGTTTTCAAAGCCACACTGCTCACCCGAATGTTCCAGTAGGTGTCTAGCATGTACAGGAACGCGTCAGCATCTGACACCATGTTGCCGTTTGACAGTTCCAGACCCACGGCTTTCTTGAGAGCTGCCAGCTGACGAAGCTCTCCTCCCAATTTCATAGCCTTCGATGGGGTTTTATAAGTTGGCAGCTCGGTATGAGGGTTGAGCTTCTCCTTATCATATCCACACACTTTCTGCATCATCTTCACCACGTCTTCGAATCGACTTGCCTTGATCAAATCGTCCATTTGACAGCCAGCTTCTTTCAGCAGGGTCCCCAAAGTCCGCAGCCGCTGACTGATCTGTTGATATCCTGCGCGCCCCAGCTTCTCGTAGAGGTTGCTACCGAATTTCACAACGAGGTCATCATTGCACACGATTCCTCGAATTTCATCGTCGTGCATCCGCTCTACAACATTTGCCATGAAATCGGTTGGCTCTTGAACGCATCCATCTCTCAGTTCTAGGCTTTGCTGCATGACCGTTTTTAAGTTTGTCTCTTGTCCACCACCAGCAAGACACGAGTGCTGAAGATGAGGTTTCATGTCACTTTTGACCAGGTAAAGGAGACAGTGCGGGCATGGAACGTAGTCTTTCGCATCGAAAACACTTGATTTCCGGCCAACAATGATACTTCCCCATCCCCTTTTCAGCACCAGGCGATTGAATTCGAAATTTCCTTTGTTCCGCAGGAGAGAGATCTTGTGCGTTTTGACTTCATCAGAATACGACCCAGATGTAATTTCCTTTACCTCATATTCCTCTCGATGGACGGTTCTCTGATGCCTCCAGAGCCAGGCCTTTCTCTGGAGGCAGAATGCACACGCATTCTTCTTGTTGTCATTACACAAGCGAACATCGTCCATCATTTTTCCGGAATCCCGCGGGAACGCCTAATCCACCCGAGGTTCTGAGACAAGGGCACAGTTCATCCCTCGTTGCACAGCCCAGCTACCCAGGGCGAACCACCCGGTTTCATTCCGGGGGACGGGTGAGGCAGCGTCCGCCGTACACGGTGCACGGTTGCCAGCTGACCTGTCCAGCAGGGACCGTCCGGTGCCAACGGGTGAGCAGCGTCGCCGTAGACGTGGAGGTCCTGCTGCACTGTCCACAGGGACCGTCGGTGCACGGTGAGGCACAGCGTCGCCGTGACTGGTAGGTGCAGCTGCAACCTGTTCCAGCAGGGACTCGCCGGTACCGACGGTGGAGGCAGCGTCCGCCGTAGACGTGAGGTGCAGCTGCACCTGTCCAGCAGGAGACCGTCCGGTACCGGACGGTGAGCAGCGTCGCCGAGACGTGGAGGTGCCAGCTGCAACTTGTCCAGCAGGGACCGTCCGGTACCGACGGGTGAGGCAGCGCTCGCCGTAGACGTGAGTGCAGCTGCACTGTCCAGCGGGACCGTCCGGTGCCAACGGGTGAGGCAGCGTCGCTGTAGAGACGTGGAGGTGCCAGCCTGCACCCTGTCCGCCAGGAACGGGGTCTCGGTACCGGGACGGGTGAAGGTGCAGCGTCGCCCGTAGAACGGTGGAGGTATCATCTGCACTGTCCCAAGCGGAGTCCGTGGCCGACGGGTGAGGTCAGCGTCGCCGGTGACGTGAGGTGCCAGCCTACACCTGTCCAGCAGGGACCGTCCGGTACCGGGACGGTAGGCAGCGTCGCCGGACGTGGTGGTGCCAGCTGCACCTGTCGCAGGGACCGTCCGGTGCCCATACGGGTGAAGCAGCGTCGCCGCTAGACGTGTGGTGCCAGCTGCACCTGTCCAGCAGGGACGTCGGCCACTGATCGGGTGAGGCAGCTGTCGGCTCTAGACCCGGGGACTTAGTTAGCCGATCCGCAAGGATCTTAGGTGGGCTGAACCACACTATATTCTGGGTTCTGTACCGGAGGAAATACGTACTTGCCGGTGAACATGTGTGGAGACGTTGGAGTATCATCATGCACCTAGTCCAGCGGGGACCGTCCGGTGCCAAACGGGTGAGGCAGCGTCGGCGAGACGGTGGAGTTGCCAGCTGCACCTGTCCCAGCGGGGACCGTACCGGAGCCAACGGGTGAGGCAGCGTCGCCGAAAGACGTGAGGTGCCAGCTGCACCTGTCCCGGGGACCGGTCCGAGGTGCGCACGGGTAGGACAGCGTCGCGTCAGACCGTGGAGGACCACTCACCTGTCAGCAGGACCGTACCGGTGCCGACGGGTGAAGGCTAGGCGTCGCCGTAGACGTGGAGGGCAGCTGCACCGTCCCAGCCGGGACCGTCACGGTGCCGAACGGGGTGAGGCAGCGTCGCCGTAGAGTGGCAGGTATCATCTGCACCTTGTCAGCAGGGACCGTCCGGGCCAAACGGGGAGGCAGCGATCGCTGTAGAGAGTGGGAGGTGCCAGCGCGCACCTGTCCAGCAGGGACCGTCCAGTACCGACGGGTGAGCAGCGTCGCCGTAGAGCGTGAGGAAATCACTCTGCACCCTGTCCAGCAGGGAAGCGGTCCGGGCCACGGTTGCGGCAGCGTCGCCGTAGACTGGAGGTGCCAGGCTGCACACCTGTCCAGCAGGGACCGGGCCCGGTAGCGGACGGTAGCAGGTCGCTGTAGAAGCTGTTCCCGGTCGGAGCTATAGTTTATTTATGTGCAAAGTGAGAGGCTCGCAGCCAAATCTGCAATTTTTCGATAAAGTCCCTGCCAGACTGATCTCTGCAAACAACGAAGAGCCAAATGTGTCATTAAAGCTCGCAAGTTTTTACGATATTTTATGAAAGCATCTCATGTTTGACGGATGGGTGAATGATATAACAGACACCATGGTGCACAGCGAAAAACACACGATTGGCTTTACCATTTACAGGGTGTAACGAAGTTATCCGACAACTATTTATTTGCGGAGTATTTTCGCTCGCACTCGTCCCTGCGTGGAGGTAGGAGCGGGGAAGTTGGATGAATCCGCACCTGCGCTTCCGGCCTACACTGCCCAGGGGACCTGACCTTTGAGGCGAGCGGTGACCCAGGCCCTCAATACGAGACGGCTCACCGCCGGAGTTATTTATTAGTTTTCGTCCAGTGCAACATTGAGCAAAGAGTACAGCCTTTCCTTTCACAGCAAAGCTGTTGGAGTGGTTCATGGTGGTATGAGCCAGAAGATTGTCTGTCGGTAGCTGGTCATTTCAGCAGAAGCCAGCTCAGACGGTCTGGCCAAACGCGACAAACTGGGCTTGGCCTGCAGACCCACCCTGCGGCCCGCAAGACCTCTCTCAACACGCGGGGCTGAGAGTCATCAAGAATGGCGGCGGAGAAACGCCCACCAAGCAACCGAGAAACTTGTTCAACGGCTCACCAGCAGGCTAGCAAGACTCTGCCCACAATGATGTATAACCGCCAAACCTCGCAACTAAACTGGGCATGCGGCCATTCAAACTGAAGCGGACGCCAAAACAGACCGAAAAACAACGAGTTCACCGCCTAAAGTTCGCACGAGAGCACGTGCACCGGTCGGAGGAAAACTGGCAGAAGGTGGTCTGATCGGACGAGTCGCCGTTCGAGCTGTGCCACCCTCCGAACCGCCACAACGACCGTGTGTGGGCATCCAGCAGCTCGGACGTGCCGACCATCCCCAGCGTCAAACATCCGGCCAAGATCCACGTGTGGGGCATATTTATCCACCGTGCGCTGTCCCAGCTGTATGTGTTGCCCCAGAAGACGAGCATCAACGGCCAGTACTACCGGGACAACATCCTGACCAGCGAGTGCCTTGAGGCCCTCAACCGGACGGCGCAGGAGGGCTTGGTTTTAAAGCGCGCGCTGATGCCGGATCCAAGCCAGGCCCTGTTCATGCAGGACGGCGCGCCGCCTCACAAGGCCAAGAACACCAAACAGACTGGTGCCGGGAGAACCTGCCGTCCTTCTGGGCCAACAGGGTATGGCCTGGGAACAGCCCTGATCTCAACCCCATCGAGAACTTGTGGGCCATTGTCCAGCAGGAGGTGAATCTGAAGGCGCCCTCCACCACCACTGCCCAGCTGGCGGTGCAGGTCAAGACGGCGTGAGACGGATAAAGCGAGGCCAGTGGTGCTGGAGAAGCCTTGGTGGCGTGGGAGCCCCGAGAGAGGCTGTGAAGGTGGCTAATTGACAAATAAATGGCAAAACGTCAGCTAGCTTTTTCCTATTCTGACGGAACAACAGATGTTCCGGATAATTGCTACGATTGAGCGCACTGTAGTTTAAGAGTGTGCATTGTACTGGTTTGTGCATTGTAAAAAAAAACATTGGGAGCCAGTGACATGGAGTTTGATGAACCAGACATGCAATGCGCATGCAATTCGCAGTCTGGATTATGTGGATATGTTTAACTTGTTGCTTATTTCCTGCTATGTTATTCTGCGATTTTTTTTTCGGTTCGATACCTATAAGAACAACCGCCACAGAACTATTCAAAGGCGATGTTGTGTAAAACGGCACCTAAGACGGATCTTTGGAATAACTCAGCAACTAGTGTGAGTTGGGAGAAATGGAAGGCGTACCGTTTTGTTTAATAAAAAATGACCAATAAACCTATATAAAAACACACGAGCGATGCGAAGTGACATACTCCCTTTATCACGTAATCCGTGCTTATGGAGACATTGGAGTGATGCTCGAGCTAATACGTTCTGAAGCGGGCAAATCGGCACAGGTTGTTCCACAAATTGGGAGTGGTTAAACTGCAACCTTCCAAAAGTTCTCAAATGTAACGCCATTTGTGGTCAAAATATGAAGTAATGCTGCTGAACACGATTATGACATTCGTTTCTCATAAAAGTGCTCACATTTTCATAAAAAACACGTTTATATTGGTCTGATACTCATATGCAATGATCTTTGGGAATAAAAGAAAACCTTTCTACGCTGCATAAAATGACAGTATACTGCTAATGTTTCCAGTCGTTCTAACTTCACACTCCCGAAAATTTGGTGCGAAGCCGCGCACGGTTTCCCGCTCCGCCAGAAACCTTGTACAAACCATACCAACAGACAGACGGAAAAGAAAAGCTGGCTCCAGCTCTATTCCCCGTGATAAAATCTCGGAATGCCGAAGAAAACTCAAATGCTAAAGCATGTGACTTTTTCTTCTGTGCATTCCTACGATTATTGGCGCTTACGACTTGTAAGCGCCAATAACTACTCCCACTGTCCTATATGCGTGCGACTTGAACACACCCCAGATAAGACTGGACGTCTGCTTTTTCCCCTGCTCCCGACTCGCACTATGCCCACAAGTTGTTAAAAATAATCCAGGACAATTTTATTTTCCAACATGTTGTCCAGCCAACGCGATACCGCCCGGGTGTTACTCCCAACATCTTGGACTTAATCCGACCAACGAGGAGGGATGGTACGAACCTTGCCCCCTACAGGTTAGGCAAAGTGACCAACCGTTTGTTATCCTCCTTCAACCTCAGTGCTACTCTTCTCCCCGGTAATCCGATCCAACAAACTGAACTACAACCAGGAAATATGAATAAAAAAAAAAAATGCCAAAACCGGCCCCCGATCCTGACGCTGTCAACTGGCAGCCACTAGAGGAGCTCGCAGTCCCTGAAGGCTACAAGTTTCTCCACACAACGATCATCAAGACATCCCAGTCGTGCATCCCCAGGGCAAGATCCAGAGCAAAAGCAAAGAACATTTACATGGACAGTGCTGCACTAAACCTGAAGACGAAAAAGGAGAAGCTTTGGGGAGCCTACATACAAAGTCGTGAAACGCTGACCTACACAAGATTCAAACGATGCAGAAACCAGCTGAGAAACCAGACGCAATTCCTGCGCAGATCGTTTGAAGAAGGCTTGGTTCAAGATCTGAAGCAAAACCCCAAGTCCTTCTGGCGTTAAGTGAAGTCCAGGCTGAACACGCGAAGTGGGATCGAAGATCTGAGGGATGAGGCGGGCAACATCTTCTCCAACAACGCCTCCAAGGCCACACTCCTTAACATATTTTTAGCCAGTGTTTTCACGCAGGAGGACACCAACGTCATCCCCGAGCCAGACTTCCAGTTCAACGGACCAGAACTTCCGACGTGGACATCAACCCACAGACCGTTCTGCAGAAGTTACTCGCGCTGAAGATCTACAGCTCGCAGGCCAGAGAACAGGTCCACCGCCAAGAATCTTGCGGAAGTTGCGGCCAGCCTTGCATCGCCACTGGCCAGTCTACCGCGAGTTCTGGACTCGGCGCGTTGCTTCCGGGGAATGAAAGACTGGCCCTGGTAGTTCCATACATAAAGAAAACGGTGACAAACAGAGTCCGGGTAAACTAACGACCTATCAGCCCTGACGTCGGTACCTGCAAAGTCGTTGAAGTCGCTGTTAACGTGACGCCATAGACCAGCACATGTTTGTCGACCGAGCAGTATGTCAGACGACCAGCACGGTTCCGCCCGAAGGCTCCTGTTCACCCAACTGCTCAAGTAATGGGAGACTGGTCGCGGCGTGATTGAAGATGGACATGCTGTGATGCAGGTACTCGAATTTTCCGAAAGCCTTCGATGCCGTACCGCACCAAGCGGCCTTCTCAAGAAGCTTGCGGCGTACGAGTCAGCCGGCAGCTCTTCAATTTGGGATCACTGCCTTCTTGACGGGACGCAAGCAGCAGGTGGTAGTCGGTGACCAGCGCTCGGCTTGGGCGGCCGTCACGAACGGTGTCCCGCAGGGATCGGTCCTGGGCCCCGTGTTGTTTGTGATATTTATAAACGACCTCCATAGTGTCATCGAATGTCCCCTCAAGATATTTGCAGATGACGCTAAGATCTACAGCAAGGTATCCTGCGCCCCGGATTTTCAGACTCTCCAAAATGACATTGACAGAGTGGTGGCGTGGTCCGACCGCTGGCAGCTGCCGTTCAACGAGAACAAATGCAAGATCCTGCACGTGGGGACCAGGAGCAGTCACCAGACCTACACGATGCGGGACACGGAGATGGTGCACTCGCTCCTTGAGCGCGACCTCGGCGTGCAAGTTGACTCGAGCTGAAGTTCCGCTAACAGGCAGCTGCAGCAGTCTCCAAAGGTAGCCGTCATCAAGATCTTTCGATAAATTGGACAAGTCCACCGTGCCGCTACTCTATAAGACCATGGTGCACCCGCATCTTAAGTATGCCAACGGTCATTTGGGGGGCCGTTCAATCGCACTGACCAGCGCAAGGTGGAACGAATCCCCAGAGCGAGCGACACGGCTAAGCCGAGAAGTGCCACCTCCCTACCCGAACGATCCGAGCTCTGTCCTGCCCTGCTCTACACCGGCGCCGAAAGCGAATATGATCCAGGTATACCAGATCTATTCCACAGACGCCGACTTATGATCCGGGACAATTTCTTCGCAGCATCAGAAGACAGGCACACCAGTGAAGCTGGCAGCCAAGAGCGGTCAGGTCCACCGCACACCTCACGGTCAGGACAATGTCAACGATACTGGAACAGTCTTCCCCGCCGAGGTGGTGATGCGCGACCGTCGTCTGCCATTTCAAGCGCGATGCCAATTCAAGTCGCGCCTCGACAAGCACTGGGCTGACCAACACTACGTCATCCCAGCCACTGACTGACGAACTGTACACCACGTCCAGAGTTCGATGAGATCGGGGTCTTCAGGTCTTGTGACCTCTGAATACTCGATGAATATATGGTATGGTATGGTAATGTATTGCCAAACTTAAAACAGGTCGACTGTAATCAAAATTTAGTAAAGAGAGACGACGACATCGACTCACGGCCCCCATTCAAATACTTGGGGATTGGAATGTTACAGATGTCAAAGATCAAACCTCGATTTCTCTGTTGATGTTCGACCCTCAAGTGTTGTTTTAAACTATACCATGCATCAATGCAATACCGAAGACGTAAAAAAATGGCTATCTCAACTCAAATATAATGTGTAAGGTGGCAGTGTCCCTTTAATGAACATGTTTCACCCGCCTCTCGCGGCGTGCAAACAAATTATATTTAATCAAATCATGCAAGTGGGACATTTCCCCCAGTTGGGCGATCACGTGACACAAGCAGCCGACCCGACCGAGGCCATTGGGACACTGCAGTGCTACCTAGCAGGTACCCAACTCGACCGACCTAGCTAGCAGGTACCAAACTCGACCGGACTACACATCAACAAATGAGGACAAAACATCAGCGTGTTACCGCCCGTTTGGAACTGTCATAGGCGATTAGGGGCGGCGCCACCGGGGGAGGAGGGCAGGGGACAGCTGCCCCTGGCGTCAGCCAGGGTGGACAAACATATATTCTTGCCGCCTCAGAATTTCACGGAGGCCCCACTCCCAAGAAAAGGTGCCCTGCACAACTGGCACAAAAAACGGAGTTAATGTGGCCTGGGTGAAATCTATGAAGAGAAAGCCTGCATGACGCCCACTGTAGGCCCAAAACTAGACAGACCGCCGTACCAGACAGGCCCCCCCCCTCAGTTCCAGACAGGGGCCCCCATACTAACCAGAAAGGCCGCCAGTACTAGACAGGAGGCCCCAGTAACTAGACAGAGACCCTCAAGTACTAGAACGGGAGCCCCAATAATAGACAAAAGGCCCCCTGATCAAAATGGGGCAAAAAAAAAACTATCCCTAATTGTACAACTTTTCGGATTTGCCCATTCATTTTGAGTGGCCTCCATTTTCACATTTCTTTTTTCTCTCCATTTTTTGAAGGGCGGCATCTTTCTGAGAAGGCGGCACCTGGCTGAAGGGGCGTTACCCTTCTGAAGGGACGGCATCTGAATGAAGTGGCGGCACCTTTCTGAAAGGGCGGCACCTGGCTGAAGTAGCGGCACCTGGCTGAAGTGGCGGCACCTGGCTGAAGGGGCAGCATCTTCTGAGGGGCGGCACCTGGCTGAAGGTGTGGCACCTGGCTGAAGGGGCGGCACCCGGTTGTTGGAGCGGCATATTTTTTTACGGGCAACACCTGGCTGAAAGGCGGCATCTTTTTGAGGGGGCGACACCTGGCTGCAGGGACAACACCTGGCTCAAGGGGCGGCATCTTTTGAGGGGCGGCACCTAACTTGGTTTGCGTCCGGTCAGTGGCAGCACCTGGGTATGGGTCGGCTCCACGTCGAGGGCGGCACCTAGGCGGGGACGGCACATTGGGACGTCCAAAAACGTGGTACGACTAGTCTGAATGGTCTGTTAGGCGTCGACGCCCCTGCTCCTTGCCTATGTCTTGTGGCCGCTGAATATTGGTCATGCTGGTATTATTCCAGACTCCTAAGCCAACCATGGCTTGGGCCGCTGAGTCCTTTCAACCTTTTGGTCATATGAAACACTGACCTTTTCAATCTCTGGCCAACATGAAAACACTGGCCTTTTCAAATTTCTTGGCCAATTATGAACACTGCCTTGGATTTCTGGCCAAATAGATGAACACCTGGCCTTTTCTATCTCTGGCCAATATGAATCCTTGGCCTTTTCCAACCTCTGGCAATAAAAACTCGGGCCTGTGATGAATTTCTCCCTGTTACTTGAGCATTTGGCCCAAATTGGCCTTTTCAACCAGGACAATTGATGAATCCTGGGTCTTATAAATTCAGGGCCTTTATGAATATTGGACAATACAACCTTTGGACTTTATGATTCTTGGGGCGTTTCGATACACACCCATGATAATCTCATTCGGGGACACTTCATAAGACCGGCGGATTCATTTTTGCCATCGTTCAAAAGTGCCTATTCCTGGCTACGTCCTTGGTCATTCTGACCACTGGGGGCGTGGTATACTCGTCGACGACCTTGTCCGTGACGCATCCGGGTCGATACGGCAACTGCTGGTTGGCGAATAAGACGCGCTTGTCATTCACGAAGTTCTTAAGGTCGTCACCAGTGCGGAAGGCATTGCAGAGGATGTTGTGGCTGCGCCGCCACTAGTGCACGTGCGTTCTGCGACCTGCATTGTTCGTCCGTACGGCCGGAAATTTGATAATTGTATATTTTTGACCTTATTAAACCTGACTGACCCGACTTGACATTAAACAATACGTAAATGATTCCAGGTGGCAAAATGACTAGTCACTTAAAAAGATATATGGCAAAATTAACCCAATTAAATCATATGTGCAGGACTTTCGTATATATTTTGCGCCATAATGGCATTTTTGTGACCTTGACCTTACCTTTGCCAAAATATAAACTTTAGCTCGTGTAGAATGTGTGATACATCTGAGAGCCTTTAGATGATCATGGTTTGCAATCAAAAGCTTGGCCAATATGGCCCAGAAACTTCAGATACCTCGATTTTTGACTTTGACCGTGACCGTGACCTGGACATATGACCTTATTTATTATTTTAAGTTGGCTTAGGTGTCTTCTCTATTAATATTAAATTCCAATGCCGCTTACGCGTCTCACTCGGTCATTGGTTTGGAAATGATAAGGGGTGGCGAAAAAACGCCCATCCCCATCCATGGCGTTTCTTGCTCAGAATATAGGCAAAACTAAAAAACTGTTGGTGCTGATGGGTTTCGCAGGAAATTATTTATTTACATTATTTTTCCCAGCTATTGTGATCATATTACATCGAAAAAGACAGAATGACCAATATCCGGAACAAAAAAGTCTACCCCCTACCTCTACTACCGATTCAGGCCTGCGCGCAGACGGACCCCGGATACGATGAGACGAAAACGGCGGACGCTGAGCCCGAGTCGGGCAGCTGGTTTTAGGTGAGCGACACTCGCGTGACTGAGGTCACCCTGAGCAGTGGACAAGGTGCTTAACCCACGCCCCGCTGGGGTATCCAGCCGAACGCGCCCCGCTGGGGGAGGGGCAGATGCTGCCCCTCGTTATCTTCTGAACCAATAACCGTAGCGAGACGCGCAATACGGCAATCGAAAGGTCTCATTGATATGCACCCAAAGCATACGTGAAATTTGCAAAATAAGGTCACATGTCAGGTCAAGGTCAGGTAAAAGGTAAAAATAGAGATATTTTAGTTGTTGGGCCAAATTTGCTATCAAAAGCCTTAGTTTGTAGCTATTTGAGCACAAAAAGCTCTCAAAGGTATAATGAAACTCCTGCATAAAGCAAAAGTGAAATTGTATGCAAGGGTCAAGGTATCGGGTCACAACCCAGGTCACGGTTGCAACAAGCGTCTTACGAAAGTTCAATGCACATATTTTATGGGTTGTTTACATGTGTAATCTATAGTTAAGAAGCCATTTTACAATCTGACACATAAAAGGTCAAAAATGTCAGGTCATGATGAGTCAAATTGTTGAAATTGGAAATTGTTTAAAAAATAACATTTTTATAGTCCAGTTTTGTCTCAGAGGGAAAAACAGCTGTGATATTTATTTTCTCTATCTGCTCAAAAAGGTCAAAAAAAGGTCATTTGAAAAATGGACGGTCATGAGTTACTTACACTTGGGGAGTCATAAACTCAGTCAAAAAATTCAGATATTGCTTTAAAACTTTGTTTGAGTTTTGTTTATATTAGTTCTGATACATATATTCCGGTTTTTTTAAAAATTATTTTGAAAATTTTGTTTTGAGATTTATTTTTTTCTAAAAAAAAAATTGGGGGATTTTAGGAGTAAAAAACTCATAATTTTCGCAAACTTCAGCAGATAGTCGTTTTGAGACAATGCAATTTCACCACTTTTTGATGTTTTTATTTGATTAGCTTTAGACTTCCATTTTCTACGATTTTCCCAACATTCATTCGTTTTCCACCCAAAAATAGAATTGACATGACGTCAAATCAAAAGGTCAATACTCTTCCAAATTATTGAGCAATTTCATCGAAAATTTTTGGAGAGAGGACGTCAAATTGATAGGGATAAGGTACTGCAAGTTTCACGTCGTTATTCTACCCTTTTTTTAGTTATTGAAGAAAATCCGGGAGTG
This sequence comes from Semibalanus balanoides, assembly GCA_014673585.1. Classification (NCBI taxonomy): domain Eukaryota; kingdom Metazoa; phylum Arthropoda; class Thecostraca; order Balanomorpha; family Balanidae; genus Semibalanus; species Semibalanus balanoides. The sequence continues at coordinate 51,523 of VOPJ01004986.1, read as the reverse complement.
GGGCAGATTATGCCCCCCCCCCCCCCAGCGGGGCGTTACCACTCCTCAGGCTCAGGCGTACATTCGCTTCAGGCGCTACGAGCGAGGATAGTGTACCGCTTGCCGGTATAGGATAGGTCGAATTCTCTGTTAGCTGTTGTGCCCTCTCTCCAACAATAATGTTATGTGTTATATAGCGTGTGTTCTTTGTTTCTGCATATTTCCAAATTTATAAATCACATCAATAACAAGCAAAATCATTATGGATGGCACGCTCTTTCTACGTTTTTTTTTTGTGGGGGGGAAGGGGTCGAACCATGACACAGCCCTGGCCTGTCACCGATCGAAAAAAGTCGGTAATCATCAAGGATGATCCCATCAAGATGACGCTGATTGCCTCAGAATAGACCGTGATGCAAAATCTCCAAGCAGCGTGACAACGACATAAAGCAGACACACTCATAAACTTGATTGAAGGATGCGGCAGCACTGCGGGAGCCGTTTCCGAGTCGTTTCAAATATGTTTCTATATATAGCCCAAAGCAACACGATCTTTCCATCTATATGCCCAGCGTGTTATGTTTGTTACTATACACCGACATTGCAATGAATGATATTTCTACCCCCTCCCCCCCCTACGCCGCTGACATCCACATTCGACACGGCGGCGTTGTGGTGACTTGCGACCTTTCTGAAATCCTCCCAGCGCGTCTGACCTTTTGTTGGTGCGTGCCACTGAGGGCGTGGCGATGCTGGTAGCCGCCAGGAGCGCGGCGCGCCGCGTGGCCTCAGCCGCCGCCACCACCTCGGCCGTGAACGTCTGCGGAGAGCGGGCGACACGTCAGCTGAGATAACGGTACTGGCCAGGTCACGGAGACAGGGCAGTGTACGGAGGGGACAGGTAGAGTAGAGGCCGGCAACTGGAGAGGTCAAAGGAAGGCTGACTACGGGTCCACAAGAACACGCGGAGATGGTGACCTTCAGGCTGCATTCCAGTAGCTGCAAAAAACATCCCTGTTCCATACGCTCCATAGCAGAGTTAACACCTAAGAAAGCTGTCAAAGGGCTAGTAACAACACAATATGACAGAGCCCCGAACCACCAACTGACACAGGGTGGGCAATGTTACCCCATGTGGTGAAATATAAGCAACAAAACAAACTAGCAGGAAGACGCTAAGCTGTGGCGACAGAAGCAGCGGGAAGGTTTCGTACTAGCGCCAGGAGCAACGAGCAACTATGAACGTCATACAACAAAAACAACAAATAACGAAGAAAAAATGACGAATGAATACAACAAAGAATAAACAGAGGGTAAAAAGGGTAAACTTATCAACAAAGGGTAAACTTATCCACGAGAAACATGAATTTACAAGCTAGCAAGTTAACCTTATTCCCTGCGGACGGCCAAAATTACGTAACGTGCGATGGGGCAGACTCTGCCCCCCCCCCCTCCGAGATCTTGAAAACCACTCGGTCAACTTCGATGAGACCAAAAAATCGCGTTAGTCATGAAAATATTTTTGAATGAAATTTGTTGATGAAAATACTTTTTGAAACAAAATTCGTCCTTTATTTCAACTGCGACGAAGGGTCGTCACGCAAGGCAGCAAAACCGCACCTAAAACGGTGTATTTCCCTTCAACGCCCAATTATAGATTCGCGTTAACTTCGCAAAGAATGAGGAGCGGTCTGCTCGCCCAAGACCCGTCCCGGCGTCAGCGTCAGCCTTTCTGCTACAGAGAGCGCGCGCCACACACTGGCGCAGAACGGGTCGACGCCAAGCCGCGCGCTAGCAGGCACAGGAAGGAAGCAATGCAGGAAGGAAGGAAGGAAGGAAGGCGGCGGACTCACTGGCTGCTACATATCCGCCGGGAAGGCGATGGCCGGCAAGTCGAGCCAACTCTGGTGGTACAGACAAGACCAGTGATCGACAGATGGCCGGCACGCCGCCCGGTCCGTCACAGCCGGCAGGCGGCACAGTAATCAACGCTCACAGGGACTTGCTTTTCAAACACAGAAACATAAACTCGCCTGTCCCACAAGTGAGGAGAAAATGTGAACTTAGCGTCGCACGGAGGCCTCCCGCACAGGTTACTTAACAGGACAGGAGCTAGGACAGTGTTTGACCGACACGATCAGCGCAATGTAAGCTAAGTGGTAGGCATGTGCGGCATGGCTGTTGTGGCTACGCCATGCTGTCCAGAGTTACAGCGGTTGACTGGGAAGTGACGGGTGAGGGCATCGGCGGGTCGGCCGCCAGCCCACAGAGCGCTCCTCCAGTGCTTCTACACAGAAAAGGATAGCGCAAGAAGTGGAAGAAACTATTGGCAATACTCAATGTTTGAAAATGGTGATTGGATTATCTGGTCTCGCCAAACAAACATCCACAAGCCGTGGTGCATGTCATCTATAAAAAGTATTGGAGACTTATTTATGACATTTTCAGGGCAATTTAGCACATTAATAATTGATTTCTCGTCAAAGTATCGACCCCAAGCACCTTCGAGTTGCGGTAAGTCCACGGGTCACCCAGCAGTCACCGTCACCAACAGGTTTTACCAGCAAGCCATTACAAATCAAGCCAACATCGTCAGCACCCTCTGATAAAATAAAACCAGTAAGACGCCTTAAATGGCGAAGGACGAGCGAGTCCGAATAAATCCGCGTCAATTTATCACCCGTCCAACGGAGGTTCGTCTTGTGCAAAGCATGCTTTTTAATTATTTTCGCTATGTGTTGTTTTGCCGTCGCAAATAGATCCAAACTAAATCGATACTTTAAACTAAATAGGTTTTGAAGTGTTATTTTTAATTTGCAATTATAAGCTTCATGTTTGTAGGCAAAAATTCGTTTTGGGTGGGATGGATTTGATTGCGCTTTACAGCCGCAACATTTTTTATCGTTTAGCACCCTTTGGTTTTGAAGCTACGGCGGTGTAATGAAGGAAATGTTATAGAATCGTCAATAAAAATATTACAGGCAGAATTTAACAGCGAAATACTGCATTAAAACCCCAATTTTTGCATGCATTTTAGAGACGGTACATTGGTCTACAGATTGGTGCTTGTTTCATCGCTTCACGTCCCATAGGTGCTGAGCACTGATTTAAATTGTGAAGACGTCATAAAACTATGATTTGCGGTTATATAGCCAGTAACTTTGCACGTTCCACGCGCCGCTGATCGACACATAGTGCATACGCCGGGCGGATCGTTTCTCTACGCGTCTGTGTTTGACCCGTGTCTTTACGACTTTTGGTTGCCGAGATATAGGTCCGGTATTGCAACGATGTTTTGCATGTAATTTTCGTGGACGGAACAGGGGTGCACGTGCGCACGTGCAGTGTGACCCAGAGTTTGACCTGTGCAACATTGCCAGTGGTGTGGTCTCCAGCCTCACATCAAATTTTAGCTTTATAGGTCCAGCCGTTTCTCAGCTACAGCAGGATAATACTTTCTGACACCCCTGACGCGGCACGTGTCACGCGCCA
>VOPJ01004986.1:0-42291 GCA_014673585.1 Semibalanus balanoides | reverse complement strand
CAAGTTCCACCGCCTATATTTATGGGTTTTATCAGATAAACCCGTACAATTTTGCGCCGCTTGGCAGCGCTACACAACAGCTACCTACCATAACATGAAAATCTACATTACAAAACATTACAAAAAGGCTGCAGAGGCTTAATTACGCGCATAAAATGTGGATAATTTTTGACATTTCAGCCGACCCCGACTCAAAAATTATCTACGACACCCTTGCGAGTTTGTATTAAATATACGTTACTATTATTTTATGTTTAGGTATATGCTACGATTTTGTTTTGTTTTGTTTTTTGTTGTTAATAAAAGTGATTTTTTCGGCTCAAATACCAAAACAAGGTGACCGGCCCAAATCCGCACGAGAAGAAATGGGAGGCACTTTTTTGCCACAAAAAGATGCCCCTCACGGAGAGAGGCTGGATATGCCAGTGCCCTGGGATACTTCTTCACTGCCCTTTTAAACTTCCCTATGGTGCCCTTTCAGACCACAATGGTGTGCCCCTACCACGTTTCGGGACGCAGTGGAAAATCCTTAAAATATGCCCTGGGTCAGACACAGGTCAGTCACAGGTCACAGGCCAGTCATATCACAGTCAAAGGCCCTTTCGAAGCAGCGCAGGCCAGTCACGGATCATTGTCACAGGTTTGTCACAGGTTTGTCAGTTAAGCTAAAAGTGTTCCCTATTGGAAGGCGTGCAGGGTTCCACAAAACAATTTCTTGAGCCAAAATTTCATTCAATTTTGCCAAAACGACCCCAGATATGGAAAGGCAAAGCCTTTGGCATCACCTTTCAGGCGCGGATCCAGGGGGCGCTTGGGCGCCCCCCCCCCCTGAACCGGGTCTTTTCTATGGCGCGCCCTAGGTGCGCCCGGGACGCCGCGCAACTTTGTATTGCGCCCCCCCCCCTGACCGAAATCCTGGATCCGCGCCTTCCTTTGTGTACCATCTTTTCAAGGAATTATTTGAGAAATGCTTGAAATTGCGACCCGAATACCACCTGTTTTCCGTAGGCCATCATGTTAAAGCCGGCTCGCTGTAGAAATGGTGACACGGCTCAAGTGTTGCCAGGCAAATTGAGGGGGCGGTTCCAAGCACAGTCGTCGTGCTAGGGAACGGTTGGTGTCGCTTGGATGTGTCTCCTGAACTTTTAGGAAAGCGCGAGGAATAAACGGGAAAGTTGATACCGCAGTGTTTGTCTCATCGAGATGCGGCTCCCATATGCAACATGACCAACTTGAGTCAGCAAATGACCTTGTCCTCAGGTCATATTTTGAACTTTACCCAATCCTGTCGCATAAGCTCAGTGCAGGTCTTCCTGACGAGGCAAACACTATGGCGTTACAATTATTGCTCGATCTTCATTAGTGCACTTAAAAAATTAGAAGACATCTAAGCGACAACATCTTTCGCTTTCGTTTGCGTTGCTCCGTTTGTTCCAAGCTATCATAGTTCCCGAGATATTTGGGGTGCTTCTGGAACTAAGTCCTAAACTTGGATCATTCGACCTTGGATGACCTCTAGCGACCTCAATATTGACATGAGCGAAAATATAACAAGCGTAGTAACATGGGCGCCGGGAGGTCATGTCCGTCCCACTTCTCTGGTCCATTTCAGTGACTGCCGCATTATTTCCGGGCTAATATCAACAGTTCACTGACTGTCGCGCCTGGCAGTTGCATTGGCGGTGCGCATTGGTAGTGTGGCTACTCTGGACACCAGTGCCGCTCGGCGTCGCTTCGCTGCCACTCGGCGCCGCTTCGCTGCCACTCGGCACCATTTCGCTGCCACTCGGCGCCGCTTCGCTGCCACTCGGCGCCGCTTCGCTGCCGCTCGGCGCCGTTTCGCTGCCGTCTGAGCGCAGCGTACGCCACGTGACTGCAGACCACGCTCGGCCCCAAGTTCTTCGTCGTTGGAGATCAATGGTGCCACTGGCCAACTTTGAGCGGCCGTCCGCTATAGACTGCTGAAAAGCGGACCGGTTCCGGGTAGACGTCTTCCTGAAACGAGGTCGGGCCACGTGATCGCTCAGTGTCAAGCTGGCTCGATGTTTCCATGTGTTAACGAATCCGATATGTCATCGATTTGATGCGTTAGCGATTTCACGCTACCGGATTCGATGTCTTGAAGGAAATAGTTCACCTTCAATATGGGGTTTGAACTGAGATAGCAGTTTAGTAGCCCCAAGTCCTATGGACATACAATATGCTTGATGCTTATTGCCTAAAACGTAAGATTTTTTGGCAAGACACGGTTTAAAGAGGACCATCGATCAAAGTTTAAATACACGGTTTGAAGAGGACCATCGATTTAAAGAGGACCATCGGGGGAACGTTAACATTTTCAACCGTTGGCTGTTTGAAGGGGTTTTACTTGGGGAACGATACAAGCAGAGGGGGCATGTAAGTCTTTCGGAGATTAATAACATTTGTTATAATATAATTATTCCGAAGAGCCAGGCTTTTTCCGGCTACAAATTGTTCAGGGTGGCAAGTGTCACCCTGGACATCTTTGAAGGTAGATATATTACAAAGACGACATTTTGCAGACTTTTGTCCGAATTTTTCTGACTCATTAATACATTGTATTTGTTATGACTAAAATGACAAAGTTTCTTGCCGTTCGGAAACGCATTAGTCGTAAAATAGGCCAGCGTATGTCAAATGTTCAGCTAATCCACCTCGCAACATACCTGTCCGTTTTTATTGGTGATGAAAGATAGCTGTCGGCTTTCTCTGGAATCCGAAGTTAATCATTGGCGCATCAATAATAATTTATTGGCGCGGATCGAAATACATTCGCTCAGCGCGCTTTAGTTCAACAACGTGGTCTTGGACCTACTATGGATTTCAAACCGCGTGAGACCCCGTTTTTTTTTTCTCGATAATTTGCTAAGGAATGGCCAAATCCGAATCAAATTTTCGCACAGACTATTTCAGCCCAGACGCCAATTTCTGTCCGTATAATCTGTTAACAAAAAACAAAACTTATGGTACATGTCATTGACTCGTAACGTTAAGATCTGCTCGGTAAACCAATTCCCAGTGACCCCACAGTAGAGGCTACCGTGACGTAGGATGTGAGTTGTGACCTCAACAGCACGTGACTACCGACAATGATGACGATAAGACAGCACGTGCCTTTGAGGTCACAACTTACGTCACGGTAGCCTCTACTGTGGGAATGGGTCTACCGAGCAGATCTTAACGTTACGAGTCAACAAGTACCATAAGTTTTGGAATTTTTGTTAACAGACTAGAAGAATAGAAATCAGCGCCTGAGCTGAAATAGACTGTGCGAAAATTTTATTCGGATTCGGCCATTTTTTAACAAATTATCGCAAAAAACGGGTCTCACGTGGTCTGAAATCCATAGTAGGTACGCCCGACTTCGATATTGGCGCAACCAGGCACAACCAGGGGGTCCCAGGATCCGGGCCCCCCTTTTTAGAGACAAACTGCACGTTTTCTGTGCTCTTTTCCAAAAGAAAATCGGAAAATTGTAACGGGACCCTCCTTCTCGACCCGGGACACCCTTTTGGAAATTCCTGGTTGCGCGCCTATGCACCGTTTCCCTGGCTTTTGTCCAGGGACGTAGATAAGGGGAGGGAACATGCCCTTGAAAAAAATACACTTAATAAAATAAGATTCTGTTACGACTCGACCGCTTCAACACAAGCCCTCCCCCCCCCGGTCGATAACATCAATAGCATATGTCGAGGAGCAAAATTGCATTCTACCACCGACGTGGCTCTCCCACGAAAAAAATCCTGCCTATCGTGCCTGCCTTTGCCACACCAACTTGTGATAGGTTCCTACGCCCCTGCACACATCCCTTCGCATTCGACGCCCACCTGGGACGCGCAGGCCGCAGACCCGGCATAGGCATACGTTCATTTTCGGAGAAAATAACAACCATCACCGTTTGTTCGGTGCAGCGTGGTTGCAGAATGCAGGCCTGCAGCACTAATCCTATAGCAGCATTGGTACAACTTAGGGCGGGCCGTACTCATATGTCATTAAGCAAAATGTCGCAATTTGAAAATGGCATAGTGCGAAATATGTATTTTGATGCTGAAGTCCGAAATCTGGCATTTACTTTTAAATCACAAGAGCACGTCTTGCTTGCGGGGTTTGCATTTGAAGTTGTCTTTGCCATCCGACATTATATGTCCTATGCAGATTCTTGAGTTTCACCGGTAAAATCACATACACTTTCATTTTCAGTAGAGCAAGAGGGAAACCATTAGACCCGATATAACGTGTGGTGTGTGCTTCGGTGGCCGATGCAAGGAAGCCAGTTGGTGTTGAGTAGCGTTCAGGTCAAGGGTCATCGAATTCCTACACAGGTCAGGTACTAAGCGTGCAACCTATGAAATGCGTGATTTTTAATGAAAAATGGGGAGAGAGAGAGAGAGAAAAATGAAATGCATTAAGTCTTTCTATTAAATCCAACAAAACACATACCCGCACAAACTGCGGAAGAGGTGGTTTGGGGTCGGGGGCAATTTGCATGTAATCAAATGATGAGGGGAATATGTTTCTCCTATGTCTGCAATATGAAACTCTATGAAGTTAAACTGGTGGTTTGATTTTAACGTATAATATGGCCTTGGGCCCCAAGGTAGACCCAGCCAGCCTGAGGGTGAGGACTGAGGAGTCCTCTAAGTATACCAAACGCCCTCAGAAGCCTTCAGTGGGCCTGATGGGGCCCTTCGTAGGCCTGAAGGGGACATCGGAAGGTCTGTGGTTCCCTTGGAAGAGCCTGAGGGATCCTCGAAAGGCCTGATGGAATTGAGGCCTTTCAAGATGGGTTCCTGGATCGGGGTCCCCTGGAAGGAACCTCGATCAGTGACACGCTCAGTCAGTTTAAAACAATGGTAATAAGCTCATATACATATACGCCATGGTAGTGACTCAGTGGCAAGATAGAGGATCTGAAGCTCCGGGCCATTGTTTGCAATTCCCTTCCGTAACTGGAAATGGTTTGTCGTTTGATTGTCTTCCTGCGTGTCAACCTAACGGCCCGGCCGGTAGCCCAGTGGCTCTCGGTGAAGACTCCGCGGGCCAAGGCCGCCACGGGCCGCCGTCCCGCAAGCTGGTAATGGCTCCAGATGAATGGTCCCGAAGAGACGGAGACGCGCCGCCCGCTAGACAGAAGGGGCACCTCGTCAGAACGTGCTCCGGCGTGTCAGGCTCTTCTCGGCAAACCAGACATAGCGCCGACGGGCACTCGAGGTCGTCGCACTGCTGGCAATCAAGGGACGATTGACTTTATCATCAGCCTGTCCGATGCAGGTAGCTGTGCGAGAGGCCCCCGTAAATTAGATCCGCATCCCCTGTCACAGATTGCTCACTAACGACACTTTGCCGCTCTGCGCCATTATCTCTGTCCCGGCAAATACAATAAACATGTCTTCGGCACTGACCCGGCAGACTATAGGAACTGACGTTTATGCGATCAAGCGTGGTATTACTTCTAAAAGTACCTTGAAGTTCAACCATACAAGATATATACTCCAAGTCTGCTGAGATGCTACTCCATGGGCACATCTGCGTGTTTGGCTAACAGATATTGCACCACTGTCGCCTTGTAAGTGGATATATTTGAGCGACGCCTGCCTATCCCCAATCTTGAATATCCATGTTGCCGTCTTGGATGTGGCTAGGGCACTTCGACACCACCGAATCGTTTTGGGCCGAACTCCTCCAAAATGCTCGCTGACATGGCGAGATGAGCAGGTCAGATGGGGTTGCGTAAACCAGTTATTTCCAGTCAGAAGGCTCCTTCACTGTGCTGGTCTCTGGTTTCAGCAGCTCACCTGATGATTTATTAGTAAAAAGTCCTTCTTGATCTTGGAGAGTCATCGCCTACCTGGGTTTTCGAGTTCCCCTCTCCTTGGATCGCCAAGGTTAACGCGCCACCGCCTCGCTTTCACTGATTATGATCCTCCGAGCTCCAGGTTCGCCTTGCTATGCCAATAACAGGCAAGAAACCGACTCCCACAGTCGGCTTAAAACATGGGTCGGCACCTCCTTCCTCCTCGATACCACAGGACTGTAGCCTGGTGGGGTAGGTGCCGCGAACGCCTAGTCGCTAGGATGGGACTGTTTTACGTCTTCATCATAAGCCAGCATGGGGGTAGTACAACAGTCACACCCACGAATGATGAACTCTACCGAAATCAAGATTCAGGGTGTAGGTGAAGCCATCATAGCTGATCGGTTTGATAGGTCAGAACCAGCATTCTGGCGCATGTCCACCAGCGCAGGATGGACACCAACGGCCCACTTGGGAAGCTGGGGTCCGATCTCAGGCTGTCCACTGACGGCAGTAGGAGGCAGCGAAACGAACATGACATGACGATTGGAAGAAATGACAGTGGTTTCCTTCCCTTAAGGGACCCATTCCGCAGAACTATTGAATTTAGCAATAAACGACACAAAAGGCTTGGCCAAGTGTGACCGCAGGATGTTGTCTTATCTGCAAAAACAGTCACCAAAATGCGGGTGTAATATGCTTTTAACGTGGCTATATATGGTACACATAACAAATCCAAAGAAAATAGTGTGGAAGTCCAATGTGTAAACGACGCTCGTTCCCCCATTTTAGTAGCAACCCTGCAAAACAGTTATTTTTTATCACAATGCCCACTTCTTTCCGTTCATTCGTCATAATATATACAGGTCATTTAACTTAGCAATAAGGGTCAAATTTTAGTTCCAATGGACTCTACCAAGACAACAAGTATTATGTCCCGCAGAATTTGTTTTAACTTCTCTCGCTCTAACTGGAAAGAAATTTACGTGTGTTTTTGCTAGTGGAAATTCGAAAATGTATTGGGTTTATTAATGGCGTAGCGGGCTGAGGAAAACTTCAAAATTCAAACCCGCAAGCAAAACATGCTCCGATGGTCAAAATAATGCCAGAATTCTGAATCAAGCTGACAAACATCCATTTTTTTGCACTATGCCATACTTCAAGCATTTGAAAGTTGAAAGTACGGCCCGCCTAAAGTCAACATTATATGACGCTTACAGCAAGCAAAGGAAGGGGAGGAAATTGATAACAATGAATGTGGTAGAACCCTACAAAAAAAAAAAAAAAATGCCCCCACCTTGCTTCAATTTTTTGCTCGTTTTATCGATCGTTGTACGAACTTGGCGCGGCATCTGCGTCATGAACTGTCGCAGATAAGCGTTTATGATAACGAAAACGCAGCCCGTGTTTCATTTTCTGGTATTTTTTGTTGCTGCGATTTTTTCTCTGACTTGTTTATAATAACGGATGGCTCAGAATTGGTTAAAAAAAAATCGAGCCGATGGCTCGATTTCTTTTTATAAGAACGGTCTCTGGTCTACATATATTATTGACCGCCTGATTCAGTGTCCAGCTTCGGGTCTCTGCTCTCGACCTCATCCCGAGCTCTAACAGCCTGACGTCATCACATTCATATGTTTAACATCCCCCTCTGTCTGTACAGTGGCCGTCTGACCTGACCTGACCTGACCTGACCTGACCTGACCTGACCTGACCTGACCCGACCCGACCCGACCCGACCCGACCCGACCCGACCGACCCGACCCGACCCGACCCGACCGACCGCGACCCGACCCGACCCGACCCGACCGACCCGACCGACCCGACCGACCCGACCCGACCCGACCCGACCCGACCCGACCCGACCCGGACCTGACCTGACCTGAACTGAACCTGACCTGAACCTGACCTGACCTGACCTGACCTGACCCGACCCGACCGACCCGACCCACCCGACCCGACCCGACCCGACCCGACCCGACCCGACCCGACCCGACCCGACCCGACCCGACCCGACACTGACTGACCCCGTGGTGTATGCTTCAGGTGGCCACTCGAAGAGCATGTTCATGGAGCCAGGCAGCCACGGTAGGGGTGTGAAGAAAGGCCGCGGCGTTTGTTTCTGCCCGAAGGGCAAAGGCTGCTTATGTACGCCGCAGAATCACGCCCCGCGGCCCTCCGACAAGAACCTGACCGAGGAGCAGCGCGCCAGAGCCACCTCTGCCACACCCCGCAGTGAACGTGAGTCATAGGCGCGCCGTCACAGGCACCTGCACAGACACAGGCACGTGCACACTGCACAGTCACACGTACAGTCACAGGCACCGTCATGCGTCACAGTCGCAGCTACAGTCACAGGCACCGTCACAGACACAGTCACTGGAACAGGCACAGTCACGGGCACAGTCACGGGAACAGTCACGGGCACAGACACAGTCACGGACACAGACACAGTCACAGGCACCGTCACATACACAGTCATGGAACTAGGCACAATCACATGTACAGTTACAGGCACAACGGGCACAGTCACATACACAGTCACAGACACAGTCACAGGCACAGGTACATGCACAGTCACGGACATAGTCACAGGCACAGGTACATGCACAGGCACAGTCACGGGCACAGGTACAGTCACAGAAAGTCATAGTCATAGGCACAGTCACAGGTAGAGTCACAAGCTCAGTCACAAGCTCAGTCACAAGCTCAGTCACAAGCTCAGTCACAACCTCAGTCACAAGCTCAGTCACAAGCTCAGTCACAAGCTCAGTCACAAGCTCAGTCACAAGCTCAGTCGTAGGCACAAAGAGTCATAGTCATAGGGACAGGCACAGACACAGTGACCCTGACCATAGGACAAGAGCCACCTCCGCCACACCCAGGAGCGACAATGGGCACACCCAGGAGCGACAATGGGCACACCCAGGAGCGACAATGGGCACACACCAGGAGCGACAATGGGCAACACCCAGGAGCGACAATGGCACACCAGGAAGCCCGACAATGGGCCACACCCAAGGAGCGACAATGGCACACCCAGGAGCGACAATGGGCACAACCCAGGGGCGACAATGGGCACACCCAGGAGCGACAATGGGCACACCCAGGAGCGACAATGGGCACACCCAGGAGCGACAATGGGCACACCCAGGGGCGACAATGGGTCACAGTTGCTGTCGCTGTCACAGGCACACGGGGTTTATCACATTAAAATCAAGCAATGTAAAGATACGTTAACTTTAATCACTCCTTTTAACACACCGTTGGATTTTCAAATTAAATTAATGTATAAATGCAAAACAATAACTGTATTTGCATTAGGTCGCAAAATATGAATTACAAATCGCATAGATATTCTTGGCTCAAGATGACGCCGGTGGCAGACGGCTTCTGTTTAACTTTCTTTTTATAATTGTATTTCGAACGTTGCTATACAATTATACATTCATCATCACTAGCGGATCCAGGGGTGGCAGGGGCTTTAGCCCCCCCCCCGTATTGCCAGAAATCGGCGAAATTCGACACATTTTCCAGTGTAGAAGAAAATCTAATAAGCTTTTACGAAGGCATGTTTGTTTAAAAACGTTCAATGAGGTACATGCAGGCCAAATCAAATGAGTTTTCCAAATTTATTGAAGCTTTTTGAAATTTAGCCCCCAACCCACGTTCAGGATCCGCCAGTGCTCATCATCAGAGAACCTTATCCGCTGCGTAGCTTCCCTTCCTGTTTCAACGTTTGTCTAAGCCTTTCTTAGTATCCGCTGCTGAGAGCTCCGTATGCTGCCTCTGTGCTACTGCGCTGTACGTTTCCTCTTCATCTTCACACCATTATAATGATTCACGCGAACCAGGATGCTGTTCGTTAGGCAATCAAAGTAAATCGGCAAAAACGGAAATGAAGTACAACGCCCAGATAACAAGACAAGTGGACATAGATCTCTCCATCTCCGAGTATTGCTCTCGAGTCATTGCTGTCTGCATCTGATTGATGGCTGCGCTGACAGGCTGGTGGCTCCACGCATCTCTCGCACTCCTGATGCTACGTCCCGATGCTACGTCCCAATGCTACGTCCCGATGCTGCGTCCCGATGCTACGTCCCAATGCTACGTCCCGATGCTACGTCCCGATGCTACGTCCCGATGCTACGTCCTGATGCTGCCAAACGTTCCCATGCTGGGACAGTCGTCTGCGCCTGTGTATATTCTGGTCGTGATTACGATGTCCGGACAGCACGGTCTCGTCTCTACTGAACTTCTTACGACTTGGCACTCGATCGTGACCTTGACCAAATGCGCTGTCCTTCCTGGTCTGCAGGTATCGTGCCAGACTTGCTCCAGAGCTTGCTCAGAACTTGCTCAGAACTGCTCCTGAATCGTGATTTAATTTGATGGCGACTCGATATACTGTCCTGCCCTGACCATTTCACCCTGGTTTGCCTGGTCTGGCCGTGACTTGGTCTGACCCTGATCTGGCTGTGACCTGATCTGACCCAGGCCTGGCCGTGATCTGCTGTGATCTTTATCTGACATGGTCATGACCTGACCTGGACTGGCCGTGGTCTGACCTGACCCTGACCCCGGGTACCCCCAGATACGGTTACGCACGAGACTAGCGTTTGTGGCACCGCCTGTATCATCGGCGTCTCCCTTGGCGTCGTCCTGCTGCTGGCCATGCTGCTGCTGGCCTGCATGATCTATGACTCAAGGTACGTGTCATCCTTCATCTTCCATCTTCTTTCTCTATCCTTCATCCTTCATCCTTCATCCTTCATCCTTCATCCTTCGTCCTTCATCCTTCATCCTTCATCCTTCATCCTTCATCCTTCATCCTTCATCCTTCATCCTTCATCCTTCATCCTGTCATCCTTCATCTTGCACATACCTTCCACTTCCTTACATCCTAACATCCCTCATGCCTTCATCCTTCATCCTTCATCCTTCATCCTTCATCCTTCATCCTTCATCCTTCATCCTTCATCCTTCAATGTTAGCGCGGGATTCATGTCCATTTGCGCAAGGAAAACCCATATTCAGAGTTAAATGGATAGTACAACTGCATATTTACATGCGTATAGTGTTCCTATTTTCTCTCTTCAAAATCATACATCACGCTAATGAAATCTTTTCAACTTTTTGTCCTTTCAGTAACTTGATCTCAGTATCTTTGCAGATCTTCTTATGTTTGATATCTTCGTTGATCTTTGTATGTCGTGATCCTTACCGTTTGACAATCTACTTCTGTGAATCTTCGTTTTCCGGACATATTTTTACCTCGACATTCCATGAGCGCGCGATAATCCGATGTTTATCTGACGCTATATCCGTCTTGAAAGTGATACCGCTCATCGAGCTTCATGTTACCCTGCTGAAAAGTTCTGAAAAGTGGATCATTGATCAGTTACATTTATTAATTTCTATATTGAACCAATAGCATAAGAGTGATCAAAGTCGAATCAATGCAAACTCAATTGAGTCCAGAAATTACCACACTCCCTACGTCATTGCCCTTATTTCACGATCGTATCCTAGCCTCACCGGACCTGGCTATTACATCGCTATATACCGGCCCAGTACTGTATCACATTGAAACACAAAGGCGCGCCTCACCTAATCCACTCTCCCCATCTCTATCGCACTGGAGTTACGGAAGGCGCAGTGCCAGCGTGTCTCGCGTTTGGCTTTTAACGACATCTGACGATAGAAGTTAAATCTCTTAGCCCGCGCCGGGCCGGGGGGTGTTTAGACACCCCCCTCAGGTTTTTCCTGGATATCGGGAAAAACGGCAGGCGCCGGTAGCGCCGCCAAATTTTTCAGTGCCTGTTCGATCAATCTTTTGTACAGCTTCAAAAAGTTTTGACATAGGTCATGTCAGGTCAGGGTCACCAATGGCTAGTTCAAGTGACGTTCCGCACCTCCGAAAAATTTTGCGGTTCCACCAAAGCCACAGTTTTTTAGCCGGATTGGTTTCGTACTTACAGGGTTTCATAACGAGGACCAGAAGGGTGTTCACAATATGACTATCTAAAGCTTGTATTGTGACCGATCTCGATTTTCGATATCGGTTGACCTATAGGTCAGGTCAATTTGCCTGACCTCTCCCATTATAAAAGTGAACTGGGAAAATAAGCAGATGCTTCTTATTCTGAAAGTATGCATTTAGATGCAGGCTGATTATTTCAGAATCATGTTTTTTTAGCTCATTCTGGAATGACCCTAGGTGCGATTGTTTCTAAAAGATCTCTACAAGGTCTCTGAGTCATACAGTCTTGAGGTCATCAGCAATGAAATTTGCTATAACTTTTCTGATATTATGAAGATAGAGACGAGCGGATGACACCACTGTATTTGTATTGTCTGTCCGCGTCGCCCCATATGCAAAATGACCTATATGGGTCACCAAATGACCTTGACCTGAGGTCAAATTTTGAAGTTGACCTTACGAGATCATCATGCATATGTTTAAAAGCGTCTTGACGAGAGGAACACGATAGTGTTAAAATCATGTATGTGTCATTTTTAGATAAAATACTATTCAGGAAAACATATTTTACCAAAAACTGCATTTTTGACATTTGATGACCTCTGGAGCCTAACTATTGATTTCTGAGCTCAAATGTGAAGGACATAGGTGCGATTGCAAATTTCAAATAATCTATCTAATGCTTCTTTTTTTTTGTTTATTCCTAGCTATCATAGTTTTCCCGAGATATTTGGTGGATATCTGGAGCTATGTCCTAAATTGGAAAAATTTGAGAAAGTTTTACTTTGATGACCTACTGGTGACTCCTAATATTGACGCTGATATAATTTTCACCAAAATAGTTTCCCTAATAAGCTTTTGAACGAGCCTCTCGAACCGGTATTTTGGTTTATGTCTAGGTCCGCATAGGAGCCGAGTTAGAAGGGGGTGTCGAAACACCCCACCCCCGGCCCGAGGAAGGTGGCGCCGAGCACCGGCCCGGCGCGGGGTGTTAAGTCTGGTTTGTAGACCCCTCACCCATAACCCTGACCTCTGACCTCTGAACCTCTGAACCTTCTGACCTCTGAGCCTCTGACCTCTGGACCTCTGACCTCTGACCTCTGACCTCTGACCTCTGAACCTCTGACCTCTGACCTCTGACGCTCTGAATCTCTGACCTCTGACCTCTGACCTCTGACCTCTGGCCTCTGGCCTCTGACCTCTGACCTCTGACCTCTGACCTCTGATCTCTGATCTCTAACATCTGACCTCCATGACCTCTGACCTCCAGCTACTGACCTCTGTATCGTAACAACAGGTGTGGACGGTCCAGTAAGATGCGCAAGGATCCTTTCGGCGGAGAGGGGATCTCCCTGTCGCACATCACGGGAGATATGGATTTGGGAGGTCGCCAACAGATGGCTCTGCCGCCGGACGCCCAGTGCGCCATCTCTGCACAGCTACTGGAAACAGTACCGGTGAGTGTGCCAGAGACTGTACATTTGTAAACGGTATGCCAGAGACTGGAATCAATATTCCAGAGACTGCACACGGTATTCTAGAGACTAGCCGGTATTCCAGAGACTGTATTCCAGAGACCAGCCGGTATTTCAGAGACTGTACACGGTATTCCAGACGCTGTCCCAATATTCTAGAGAGGGCACCTTGACTTGTTGGGACTTCCCATCCAGATTTGTTCGCCAGATACTATACCTGTCTTAAAAACGACTTGGTCATGTATGTAGCTTGAGAGATGAACATATAAACATAAAGATCGGTCCAGTTGTTTCGGAGATCAGAGGGCGGACTATAAATAGCTCCCAGTAAGTCGCGTTACATAATATACCCCAGTCACTCGCGGGTGAACGGCCAACAAAGTCTCATCACCATGACAACGCGTACATAACACGCACTGGGGCCAGTGTGGCTTTCGACGTTAGCCGCAGAGCTCAAACACACTTATTGACCAACGACCTTGTTAGTGCGGCCTTACATAAAGAAAACACTGAGCCCAAGCTTTCCTCCGGATTTTGGAAGATCTGCTCCATTGCGTTTTTACTTAAATTTCTTTGTTTATCGCGGATGGATAATTCAGCGAGTAGGCGTTTCCCGCTTCCTCTCTTACCCTTCTCCCTTCTCGATGCTTGGTTCCTTGCCGATCTTGCGTGTAATTCCTTTTCTTTGTGTGGGAATTGGGTGTTGAAGTACCGGTGCCACTGAGGCAATGCATGGTAAATTCTGGTCATTTCTACAAGCAGTGTGTGCCATTAATCCCGAGTTTTATGTTTGAACTGGGAGTGGCATTGCCATAAGAAGGAATAAACGTCAAATACGAAGAAGTTATAATGCCAGAAATGTTAGTCTAATCATCTCTACTAGGTGAACGTTTTCAGGGCCCATTGCATGGGTGGAAATCGTCCATCGAGGCAGTTTCTATAATCGAGTCTGCTACGTGACAATAGTTATACTGCCTCAGGTTCATCGTCTTACTGCTTCTTTAGGGAGTCTAGGCAAAGGATAAGAGTATCATTAGAGAGGCAGGTCTGTCCTTGAGTGTGAACGGGCCTGAGTGGCTTTGTCATGGGAAGCTCACGAAAAGGCCCAAACGTATATAAAAACAAGAGAAAGGAAAAATTCAAATGTTTGATGTTTCATAGTTTGGGTCCATATAGGTGCT
Source organism: Semibalanus balanoides (assembly GCA_014673585.1). Taxonomy (NCBI): domain Eukaryota; kingdom Metazoa; phylum Arthropoda; class Thecostraca; order Balanomorpha; family Balanidae; genus Semibalanus; species Semibalanus balanoides. Next base: position 27,837 of record VOPJ01004986.1, on the reverse strand, counting down.
AACTTCAACTACCTAACTCGCCAGTGTGAAACCTGTACTTAGTATGCTCGGAGAAAAGTGATACGTCATAGACGCATTGCTGCATAATACAAAATGTTGCGATCCCTTCATTATTTAGAGTGAAGTGAAAATTGCAGTACTCGAACGTCTGCTTCACAAAAACTCACTTTAGGCTCTGTTACAAAATAGTTATTACATAAATAATGCAAACGAATATGCTGTTTTGTCTAGACATCCGTCGAACACACGAGTCGAAATTAGCGCAAACTCCAAAAACTCAACCAGTATGTTACTAGATCCGAATATACTACCTTTTAGTTTAATTAGTTCCCATGTTCACCTAGTTTTAGTTCCTCTAGTCCTTAGTGTTCAAAACGGAGAAACGTACAACCTTTGATTTCTCTACAAAAAGAATGCAAGTCTGATATAGGCTTTACATCGTTATGTTTATCTATGTAATATGTATTAATCGTAGTCCCGAGTATGTCATAATAACTGACAATGGTCAGATATCAGATAACGATAATCAGTGATAACCAATGTGCGTAGTAATAAAAGTATTAACTGGTCCGCTTGTGGCGTAACTAGCCTGCTACCATTCCAGTAGCGAAGAAACAACAAAACTCGTGAGATACGGAAACACTATTAAGCTATTGCTCAGAAGCACTGAGCACTGAGCATAGCCTGCCTATTAATGTATTTTATGGCCTATATATGCTAATCTAGATGCGGGTGGAATTAGCTTGGAGCTTACCCAGAACTACAATGCGTTGTAAAAAATGCAAACTTGCCAAATGACGAGGCGTTCTTCTCTAGGCCATTAAAAAGTACGCTAAATTGAATTGCGATCTTTTGATTTGCATCCGAAAGTTGTTGACCCCTACCCAAAGGTCACAAATCAAAGTAGTCGCACAGACCTCTGTGTGTGCTCATTTGAAAGCTCTTGTCGAGTAAAATAAACTTTGCTTCAGTCGGAATGCCTTAAATTCAATAAGTTCGTTCCAAGAGTCATGAACATGTACCAAAACCAAGCCTGCAGAAGACTCGATTAAAGGCGAATAAAGGCGTTGGTGTGGAGCTTTCCTCATCAACCACATACAAAGTTACACCCATTCATACAGTTCTTAACAAGTTTCTAGTGCCAAACCATTGGCAAGACCGAAATCCCTTTGCAGCTACGTAGTGGCTCAGCGTTGATTTGCCAGCCTGGCACGTAGGCGTAGACCACAACTACCTAGCTCAATAAATTACGTCGGCCGCACGTTAAGTTTCCGATAATGAACCTCCGATAAGCAGACCGCGGCAGCCGGCAGCGCCTTAGACAAAGCCGATTTGACGGCGTTGGATCGGTGCTGGAGCTCTTAACTTAGGCGGCCGAAGCCACTGTGAGGTGGCAGTGAACGGCAGCTTTAATGGTCGTTTGGGGTGGCGTTGGCGGCGCCTGCAGCCGCCCGGCCAACCGTCGCTGGGCTCCGGCCGAGCGGCTCTGGATTTGATAGTGATTGGAACTGATACAGAGGATTGAAGGAGGGAATTGTGATTGGGACTGATACAGAGGTTTGAGGGAGGGCATTGTGATTGGGACTGATACAGAGGATTGAGGGAGGGCATTGTGATTGGGACTGATACAGAGGATTGAGGGAGGGCAGGGGAGAGTACCCCGCTCGCAGGTCGTGTTCTGTGGATGGTCTGTTCAGATGGAAGTGGTACGCAATTCCGCAGTTCAGCACGAAATTACAGAGCTAGGTTTATCGCGCATTCTCACACTCGTAAATACTGTAATTACCACCTTAGGTTGTTTCCTTTCGTGCTTAATTGCGCATAACGCAATCTTCTGAAGCTATTTGACTCCAATTCAACGACGTCTTGTCGTTATATAAGTTTTGCATGCTATTGCCATAAGTTTCGTTAAAAGCTCCAGTCAATGGCCTCAAACCACCAACAATTGAACATCAGAGCTGAATACCGTGATGGCGTGACATGTTCTGACTAGGAGCGCAGGCAGGGGGGACACGGTACCTTCGGCAGGGGGCACGGCATCCCCAGGGGCCCTCTCGGGAAAGGGACCCGCCAAAAAATGTCGTGAAAAATATCAACCCGAATTTAGACCACTATATGTTGCAGGACCCCTAACTAATCGCGAACAGGAACGTCGACGATTTGTTGTGAAAGTCTGCCCAATGGGGGGAGCACGTGCCCCTTGTGTTCCCCTGGCTGCACCCCTGGCTGTGACGCTGAAGCCGGCGTTATACCATGCTTCGTACGGAGACTCCACTGCAGGGTTCCCGCTGTCATTGAAGCGACGCTGATCATCTTCACTGGGATCCGTCTCAATCGGAGAGCAATTCCTCACGTCAATGCTCCGCAACAAGCTGCTGTTTGAGCCTGAACAACACATCTCAGAGTACACCGGTAAACACGCCTCCCTCTTGATCGCATATTATGACAGCTTGACCCTTAGCTGGAGCTTTACGAATCTCTGCATTCAGAAAAAGGATCCCAGCACTCTGCTCCAGCGAGTCGCATTACTTGTTCATAGTCTTCCCAGCGCATGAAAGGCGTTCGTCTTGCGGCGGTGGTGATTGTCGCGCCGGCGGCCGGCGGCGTGCAGCCTGGCGCTCGTCAGCGGCGTTTGACGAGCCCCTTGATTACGCCGTCGGCACGTGCTCGCACTGAGAGCATCCCGGCGCACCGCCAGCCACAGCCGACTCTGATTTGCTGGACGGCCCTGGAGTGACGGTGCTTGATAGACGAGGCGAGACTTGAGATAAAGGGAGTGGAGTGGAGTGGAGTGGAGTGGAGTGGAGCGGAGCGGGGCGGGGCGGGGCGGGGCGGGGCGGGGCGGGGCGGGCGGGGTCATAGGCGTAGGAGCCTATGGGCCAGGGGGGCAACTGTCCCCCCAACATTTTTGGATTTTAACATTACGCCTATGGACGTTGCATGGAAATAATCGACTTCGAAATGCATTTTGCCTCCCCAACTTCAAATAAGTTCCTACGCCCCTGAGTGGAGTTGATGATTCAATTGATTCATGGGTGATCACTGAACAGTGGGTGTGTGTATCCATTTTCGTTGCGTTTATTTAGCGCTTGTTTTATGGTTCACGTGTTGCTATACGCTGGGGACTACTGCTAAGAACAGCAGTATGTACTATTGGATCCAAAATAAACATCCCGCTGGGTTGGCTGGCACAGCAGTCAAGGGGAATATACCGCCTTGGGAAAAGTATGTGGAATGATGGAGATGAGTGCCCAGATGAGTGTCACTCATCTCCATCATTCCACATACTTCTCCCAAAGTGGTAACTTCTCCCTTTAGCTGCTGTGCCGGTCAACCCAGCGGGACGCTTATTTTGGAACCAATAGTGCATGTCTACTTATATTCCTGTCGCTAGATGGCACTAGTGATAAGCGCCTGATAAGTTATGCTGTACCGCATAGCCTGAAACGGAAAGCTGCGGAATGTGCTGTGGGGGGAGGTGATCCGGAGCAGTGATCAGTCATTCTGGTCAGGAAAAGGGGTGGGGGTGGGGGGGGGGGTGACCATGCACTTGACGCGGAAAACAACGATCTACAGGATATGGTATTTGAAGCTTATTGAAGGGTACCAATTGAAGACATATTTTAAAACAACTACTTCTGAAGATCATCTGTTCAAAGCAAGTGTGAACATACCCTTGTGCAATATAATTTGCTATCGGTGCACTTCATACGTTAATACATTAACGGTACTCATTCTGCGTCTGATTATATCGTTGGTAAATAACTACATTATTTGATTAAGCTGCAATCATAAAATTACTCATCTGTTGTAATTATACGTTCCACCTAACTTAGGTTTATTATGCTTAATATATCAGAGGTGAATCAAATGGACACATAGTTCACTCTTCGATGAAAGAAGCGCAATTTCACCTCCGGTAACAACCACCTGCCAGTTGTTTCATCCAATCCAGTTGAATCCCAACGGCCGTCTCAAATATCAACCATAACAAGCACGTTGCACTGACACCGACCACCGTGGTACAACGCGCAGCGTCCGGCTTTATTCGCTCGTGACTGGGCGGCATTATGATAGCCTCCACAATCCCGTCGGTAACGCTGTTCCACTGGTGACGTCATGCAGGCGTTCTGTGAGGTTCCGGATGCCTTTGCACGTCGCTGCGGACAGCTCCATCATCCTGGTACAACGGCGCCATGAATGTTTGATGCAGCTCCGCACGAGAAGGTCAAATGGTGGGACGGCGAGCCGGCATGGGAACTTTACAGGTTCTTGACACACAGACACTTGAGTCGGTGTGACTGTGAGTTTTGAGCGAACGACTCCTGTGACAGAGAGACGACTCCTGTGGCGACAAGAGCTGAACGAGCGGTTGGGAAGTTGCAAAAGAGGCACGACGCACGAAGGACATGGGAAATGGAGGAACAGAAGAGGTGGAAGGGGATGCAGTTGGAACTTGGAGGGTGTTGGAAGCTGGAGAATAGATGAATGCCGTTGAAGGATATGGAGTCTGAGAGACTACATCTGTGGCTGCACCTACCGTCGTCTTGGCTAGAAGTATTAATCCAGTTAAGGATATGGAGTCTGAGAGACTACATCTGTGGCTGCACCTAGCGTCGTCTTGGCTAGAAGTATTAATCCAGTTAAAGGATATGGAGTCTGAGAGACTACATCTGTGGCTGCACCTACCGTCGTCTTGGCTAGAAGTATTAATCCAGTTGAAGGATATGGAGTCTGAGAGACTACATCTGTGGCTGCACCTACCGTCGTCTTGGCTAGAAGAACGAATAGTTCCATCACACGCAGACATTGCTGACGGCCTTCTTGGTGGTACTCCGACCACCGCTCGCTGAGGTGTGCATATTCAATCCAGTTTGGTTAAACCGGGCGTCCTATACGCGTGGGACGACCGAGTCTTCGCCTCGTCTCTTGAGGCGGTGTTCAGCCAGGCGGATGTTGTCCTGCGCTCCGTCAGTCCCATCGACTCCCTCAGCCTTCATCATCGCCGCCAGCCTCCGTTGGCGCCATCATTCCCATCAGTCTCATTATCTCCATCGTCTCCATCATCCCATCGTCTGTCAGTCTCCGTCAGCCTCTATTGTCTCTGTTATGCCAGCTTCTATCGTCTCTGTTATGTCAGCCTCTCTCGCCTCTGTTGTCAGCCTCTCTCGTCTCTGTTATGTCAGCCCCTATCGTCTCTGTTATGTCAGCCTCTATCGTCTCCGTCAGTCCTCGTTCGCGTCATCTTCGCATCAGCTTTATCAGCGCCACGTCCGCCGGCAATTCGCCGAATAGGGACGTGACAAGACGCGCCAAAACATTGTCGTGTCTGCGGTCAGGTGTATCGCGGGTGTGCCAAGTCTGGCCTAAGCCCTAATCGAGTGTTGTTTTTGTTATTAGTTGATTGGAGTACTTCCGATAGACCACAGGTTTGACATTTTTGAATTAGATATTGGCGATGAGATTTATTTATTTGTTTTTATAGCGGGAAATTAGTCATTGGTGAACTATTTTAGCGTTGATAAATGTTTCAGTAAGGGATTTAGTTGACGTAGGTACGCACATGATATGAACGGTTTTGACATGACACATCTGTTATATAATACGAGTTACGAGTTACGACTGATATTTGATTGGTCGACCACCAGTGAAATGGACTCAAGTGCGTTAATGCGTTGTTTTGCTATTGCCAAGCGCAAAGTTGATTCGCAAAGTTACACAATCAGACAGTCATCGGAATTTCCATCGAAACGCTTAGATTTCTGGTTTAAATGTAGTTGAGACTCCCGCTCCACAGTATCTCAGTGTTTGTATTGTAACCGAACTCTCACTGGAACAATATCGCGTCTTGGCTTGCATAAATAGCGACACATGCCAATGCACCGTCAGCTCGTTTCGGTATCGCCACGCCCGTTGACTGATTACCATCAGTGTATCAACAACCGGTGACGAGCTCCCGCTTATCAGTCCGCCACGCCCCTTGGCTGCGACATTTGCCTCTGGTGAAGGCCGTGAGGCAGGGAGCAGGGAGCAGGGAGGGGCGGTGCTGGCTCCACCGCTGCCTTGTCGGCAGAGATGGTCACCAGTCTCTCTATCTGTGTCCGGCCGCCGTGCTGCTCCGCCAGTCATGCGGCGCGGCGGCACTGTCTCAGCCTCTCCTCAGCGGCCCATCTGATCTGCCCCCCCCATCTGATCTGCCCCCCCCCCCTGCTGTCCCAGAGCCCTCTCCGACTGTCGTCATCCTGCACCAATACGGACCGATTCGGCGCACAATAGCGGTGGAGGAACGATTAGGGAATGGTGCGGTTGTGGAAAGAACACCACACTGCCGCGTGCATCCCATCGAGATGCATTCAAATCATGGTGATTATGAGTGTGTGTTAATTTATTTATCAATTAAGTATTTCATCGACGTTTAATTTATTTACATTTAATCAATCAATATCTGCCCAAGCATACAGTTCATGAGGTTTTATAAAATACCACACGGGGCCGATAAAATAATGTCCTTAGGACCGAGGTCGTTGTTCGATTTTCCCCCGCCCCCGAGACCGAAGGTCGAGAGTGGAAAGTCCTACAACGACCGAGTTCCTAAAAAATAATATCGGCCTCAGTATGATATTTTTTGTCATATATCTACTTCCGTTTTGAAAGCTGCCTAAACTTGGTAAAAACTTGGTAAAAAAGGTAAACAACTTGGTAAAATGTAAATGCCTGGTGGGCCGGAAGCTTTGACCAATTGAGTCAACATTGACTTTCTGAGAGCTGAAAACCTTATACCACACGCTCGCGCTAATGCTAAAAACATACTGAGACACATGATAATTGTGTAGGTTTCATTGCGTGATATTCAGTCACAGACGACAATGGACTGCTGCATAGTGCAGCGCATATTTCTCAACGTGCCTTGCTTATCATCCATTGGTCCTCCTGTATTTTGACAGACGCGTGTGTAAATGAGCTACCGGCACGCGATATTTAGCAATGAGCATACCGACTCGCCCGGTCGAGGGAGCACTGCGCCACTCACGTGCTGTCGGCCAGTTTGCATGTCATGGGCCGCCAGTCACCTCACAGTTGATGACCGGGGACCACCAGTGCTCGGTTCCAGCACTTTGGCGCCACTAATTGCGTGCTACAGGACCGCGTCAGCTATTCAGTTATAGACAGACAGACGCCGCGCTGGAGGAGATTGAAAGGGCCGACTTTTCGTCCTGGCTGGCGCTGCGGCGCTGTGGTGGCGGCGTACCGCCTTGCTCCAAGGCAGCGTGTCTCGGACGTCTGGAGTGCTAGACTGTGCCGCCTTACACCACTGCGCTGCGGAACAGACGCCGTTTGAGCTGCACTGGCTGCAGTAATGCAGTATGACGCACACGGGATGTGTTGCTGATTTTGTTAGGCATGCTACGACCAAGGGATATGACCAGGGACGTGGGAACCGGGGGGGGGGACAGGAGGGGGAAATCGCCCTCCCCAACTTTGGAGCGGGGGGGGGCAACAGCCCCCCCCCAACTTTTGTACACGATTACGTCTTCTCTGCACTAGAAAGCGAATACTTTCACATACTTTCGACGTCGGCAAAAGGGAGTAATAAAGTACAAAAGTGAAGAAAAGGAAGAGTGGTTTTGGCATAGGAACTGAGTATATGGACAGAAATGGGCTCGACTTTGACTATTTGTGCAAAACATGTTGTGGTGCCGCGATGCGTGCGCGGAAGCGAATGCTAGTGCGATGTGGTGTGATCCTCGGAAATAGAGAGAGTTTTGTGAATTGCTCCAGAGACGTGCGAACAGTGGGTGGCAGGTGGGGGCAACTCGCGCCTCGAACTTGGAGGCCCGTGGGGGCGGGCCCCCCGCCCCCCCAACTTTGGAGCTAGGTGTCGGCCCTCCCCCGTCTTTTACCATGATCTCTTAACGCTGAATTAAATCAACGACAGTAGCCGTTTTCATGATGGATTATTTTGCGCGAAATGTTCTAAAACATTTTAAAATGTTTCAAAATGTTTTGGCTGTAGCCGTTTTCACGATGGACTAATTTGTGGGAAATGTTGTAAATCTCACTCTATGGTACCGTAGGGCGAGGGTAAAAACATTTTTTTCGACAATTAGTCCATCGTGAAAACGGCTACTACTAAAACATTTTAAAACATTTTGGGCAAAATAATAAATCGTGAAAACGGCTAATGACTAACTAAATTGGCTCATGTTTTGTAGAACAAAGACGCATTTTCAATACAAATTTCAAATAGAGAAAATTAAACTGCATTCGGGCACAGCCCTTCCTCAGATGTATTCCTCACAGAAATACATCTGAGGAAGGGCTGTGCCTGAATGCAAATGTAGCTACTAGCCGTTTCACCGATGGCTTATTTTGCGCGAAATGTTTTAAAACATTTTAAAATGTTTTGGTATGCAAGGTTTTAATATATTTATCCATTCCTTACCCACAGAACTTTTGCAACATGCGATTTTTGTCTTGAAATGCCTCTTATAATTTTGGTAATGCGTTGGTAATAATATAATATGTTACAAAATTGCGATTTGGTGGTAGTTAGCAAGACAATTATGCATAATGTTAATTGTATGCCAGATCTTCACCTACTGAAACTTTTTTCAGAAGAAACTCCGAAACACCATTTTAATGCTCGGCAAACGCTTTTGGTCGCTCAATCAAACCGACCTCCTTGAATTCATAATGGAACTCGCCGGCAGCGAAAATCGTTTCTAGCGCAAATTGCGCTCATGCGGAAAAGGCAGGATCTGTGCATCCATGAACTCCAGATTGAGTAACTAATATGGCGGTTTTAATGGCTTCACGAAAGCGAGATGGACTCTAGACGGCATATACTTCTTTACGAAACGGACAATTTCTGTATAAAAATAATCTGTAATGCAGACTCATTTCATGTTTCCAATAACTCTTGAATAAATGATAATATCCACCTAGTAATCATGTAATTTATTTTTCTTGGAATATGTCGTATACTAAACACTTTCATACTTAGGCAACTTTTTTTAAAACGATTTTAAAAATGTTTTAAAACATTTCGCGCACGAAATAATCCATGTGAAAACGGTACTGTTTCTTTTTAATTATTTAGATTGCCTATTTCAGGGAAGGTCGATCAAAAAGTGTACATATATATTATTAATGCTCCTTGCTAAAGCACTACGTGATACAATTAAACTGCATTGAATTTGGAGCTGGTTTTGCATCTTTCCATCTAAACAGTAGCACCGCACATTTGACCATCGTTTAGCATGGAAACACTACTAAATCATACAGCGCACACCTGGTATAGGATATGTTTCTTCGTCGTAACGTTGATAGAGCTATTTCTTGGTCACAGTCACGGTAGATAGAATACTCATGGTAACAATGTTGTAATACTTTTTGGAGGTTAATGCTAAATAAAATAATTCATGAAATTTTACTAGTCGCCACAGAGTAAATAGCATTCAGTCTTTTTGGCATGGGGGTAGGCCACGGTGTTTCATCGTTTGTTAAGCAAAACGCGTCATGATAGATGTAATAATGTCAACGCAGCACCCCTGACGTTAGCAGCAGAGAAAGAGTCGGCCAGGGGTCGAAAAGGGAAAAGTGCGTGGTCACCAACAAAATTCCGGATCAAGGCGGTCGCCGGCATTGACACATCCAGAAATATCGGGGATAGATTCCGATATATCGGTTGAGCGGGTGGTGATATATGGCGATTAATCCCGTTGGCGATATGACGGATGGCGATCACAGCGATATATCGACTTTTTAACTGTCATTTGTGCTGCCTCAGGTTCGCCAAAAAGTTCGTCCCCCAACTTGAAAGTACTTCCAACGCCCCTGGATATGACATGCGTGACAATCGACACCGATGACAGATGCGTCGAGTGTCACAACGACTCGACAAAGTGACGACTCAAGGCTAAGACGCAAGACAGCGACTTGGGTTTAAAGGGACACTGCCTCTTCCGGATGATATCGCAAAAACAGACTTAAACAAGGCCTAAGGACCACTTATGGATTTTTTAATTTGCCATTAAACTCTTATCCCGAAAGCGCAAATAAAAAAAACAATCATAATTTCATTATACTTATAAATCTAAAAACTGTTTACGATTTATAACAACTAGTACATGGAGACGTTGTAAGTTAACTGGTAATCACAAGAGAAGGAATCAACTGACAACCCGTAGTGCGTATTGCATTGTGAACCCACCTTATGCATTGTGGTTCTGTTAAGTGAATCTACCGCATTCCGCCGCATTTGAGTCCGTTTGCCATGGAAAAGTGTAACAGACTCCTTTCCATTGGTATTCTCCGGATCGGAGACAAATCATAAAGAAAAACCTCTGGTCGGGAAAAACTTTCATTAATGCTAGGAAATCAAAATCCCTTCGTAAAGTTAAGAAAAAAAGTATTTCTGTGGCAAGTCGAAATTTGAATTTCTTCCCATCCGTTACACACAATATTTTCAAATCCGGCATAATAAGGACATGAAATGTTTTCTGAACATTGAAAAAATTCACTACATTTTCCATAGCTGCACAAGGCTGCAATTATATGTATTTTATATTTGACCTGAGCTGGCACTCACAAACAGCTGTGGCTATTCTGTGCCCTTGGTCATGCAAATAAAACAAACATAAATGGGTGATAAAAGCGAAAATGAGGGTAAAATCACAAGCGAACATTCCAATAAAATACAATACACAGTACATACCTACTCGACTATTGATGCCATAACCGCACGCTTAAAACCCATCGGGTCCAATCGTCTCACGCCGATATCGACCCCATTCAGCAGCTTCGCACCTCGGTTGGCAAATGACCGCTGGCCCGTCGCAGTGCGCACAGCGGGCGGGCGCAGCTGAAGGTCTGAGCGAGTCGCTCGCTCACCAAGGCGCGGTCGGCCGCGTTGGTCTTTGAAAAGAGCTGCAGAATGCTCGCTGGCTCGCCGCGCTGCCTTCGCGTATGAGCCACTCATCATGTTGCTCAGGTCACTACATTTGGCGAGGCTGTAATCGATGCGCAGCTCCTCCCGGCGCGCGAGACAACATGGTCGACATTGTGGGTGTGTGGTGCGAACTCGTCAACCTCATTGGCTGGAAGAAAACTGAGCTTTGAACGGCGATATTGGGCGACTGGGCGTGAATTTAAAAAAACGGACTTCATGGTGCTTATCAAATTCGGCTGTTCTTTTACATATAAAATTTTACTTTGAGTGGAGAGTGTCCCTTTAAAGGGACTGTCCCACCTTCTCAAAAGTTCTGAAATTTATGCCGCATGTGGTGTTAAGTATTAAGTAATTGCTGCCGAACACGATTATGACATTTGTGCACAAACAGTGCTCAATTTCATAAAAAGTTAAGTTCAAATATTAGGGCTGATGATGTCATATGAAGGAATTTCGGGAATAGGGCAAACCTTCACGCTGCCATATGTACGGCTAATGTATGGCCAAATGTAAAAAAGTCGACTATCAACATTTAGTAAAGAGTGACGACGTCATCGGCTCAGTCCATATACACTGGGGACTGGAGATGTTACAGATGTCAAAACCAAACTCAAATTTATTTGTGATTCGACCTCGGTGGTTGTTTTAACTTATACTATATAATTGCAATGCCTAGCACGGAAAATGGCTATCTCAACTCAAATATAACGTTAAGGTGGGACAGTCCCTTCAAAAGTAAAAGGATACGCTGCTTGACCCATATCAACAACACGGGTAAACGAACGGCCGTGAACTCCAACACTGATTCATTTAATGGATATATTTTCAATTAGCCATATGGTAATGCAGTGAATCAGATGCATTACAATCAAGCAATGTCTGATAAATAAAATTTGCTGTGGTTTTCCATCCCGTTGAAATCTGATTGTGACTGCGACAAATATAAATTATAATTGCGCTTGACTAAAGCCACGTTTTCAACGAAGGAATACAAATGATTTAAGGTCATTACGAGCGAGAGCGAAGCGCTCGCTCGTCCTTCCGTGGTATATGGGGGAAAAATCGTTTGAGCGGCTCGGCCCGGCCCGGCCTGACCCAACGGACAACCCGACCCAACCCGACCCGGCCCATGGCGACGCTTTTGAAAAGCTCATATATCTGAAACCGCTCTTCCAAATTGACAAGCATTTTTCGTTGCTGAGAACCCCATCCAGCCTACCTCGTTTGAGACCGGTGCCGACTCACGTGGGTGACTGCCACTGCACGTGGTGCGTGCCGCGTGAGGGCTGTTGAGAAGTGTTTCCTCACACAAACTCCGCAATTGCTGGGTAGATTGTGTGCAAATTTGGTGTGTGGTTAGGAACCCATCAAACGCTACTTTCCCATAAGTCAGGGGTGGGGTGCCTCTGCACGTGCGCACGTGCACACCCCTATGCTATATCTCAGGAACGGCTGAGTCAATTGTGTTCAAATTTGGTGTGTTCTAAGGGACCTCGCAGCCGCCACTTTCCAATAAGTCAGGGGTGGGCTGCCTCTACACGTGCGTACTTTTTTGTATCTCAGAAACTACTTACCCGATCGAGATGAAATTCACCATATATTCCCTTCGCGCTCGCTCGTTCATCGCCAACTACAGCACCTTACTGGCATATAGGATTCGTCGAACACGAAGATGCTGGAAGGGTTTGATAAAATATGTAGACAGAATTTCACTCTGTTGAAAGCTTCAGCCTGACCATTTGTTACATTTAGCTCTGTCACGTGTCCTTGTGTGCTGGTCTTGAATATATGATGCATACCGGCTTTCTAGCTGCATACCTTTTGTCTCTAAATAATTTATTTGACCTCACTTTGTTCCAAAACAAGTAACTATTAGCGCCAGTTTGTGAAAGTTGAATGTGCTGGACGATGTACCATATAGTTAGATCCATTATCAAAGGGGTTTCGTGTTGGCGAGTAAGGGACGTCATACGTCTACTAATTTAACTTACAGCAAATACCTACAAATTTATATCAAATGCTAGCAAGCTAAGTTTGTATGTTGGTAGTAAATAGTAAATCAAAAACAGATAAGTTGAATTGCATGTTTTGCTTTGTCGTAGATTAACGCGTTTGCTGCTATATAGCTTTGCTGTCTGTTTGCACTTTCCTGACTGTTTCAACAATACAAATGTAATGATTATCATATAATTTGTTTTATATAACTAGCATAATGCTGTCATTGACAATAACTAACGAGCGCACTGGCGGATCCAGAAAGTGTGATTTTGACAGTTTGGGGGGGCCAAATCCCAAAAATTATGCATAATTCTGAAAATCTCATCGATTTCGCTTGCTTATGTAATCAATAACTCTGATTTAAGAAAACTTTCTCTAGTAAAAGTTGCTTAGTTTTACGACAAACTCAGGAAATGTGTCAAATTTGTGCCGATTTGGGGTTGTTTGGGGGGCATGGCCCCTTTGCCCCCCCTGGATCCGCTCTTGAACGAGCGAACCCTTCGCTTTTGACAATTTGTAAAATGCAAAGGGTTCGCTCGTTAGTCCAGTAACGCTGCCTTTAATACATGCTAACATATGAAGCTGCCTTTAATACATGCTACCATATGACGCTTTTCAACAAAGTGCCAAAATGTCCCAGCCGAAATGAGCCGAAATGATATATACGACTCCTAACAACCGAACTGAATAGATGAAGTAAATAATTTATCGGCAGTGCCTTCAAAACTGCTATCTCAGCTTGGAACCCCAATTATCAAAGTGGCGAGTTTCTTTAATCCTATTCCCTGCGGGCGGCCAGAATTACGCTAACCTGCGGGGGCAGATTCCGCCCCCCCCCAGAGATCTCGAGAACGCTCGGCATTTCGATGGACAAACACCATGTCGATTCGTCGTGGACAAAATCTTTCTTTTGTGATCCAGAAATTTGCTCTTTTGCTCTAAAATGGGGGGCCAGGGGCAATAAAAATACGAAAATTTAGGTGTTTTTGAAAAGGTCATTGTGGCCATTGATTCGATCGATTTGCATGCCAATAAAAACATTGTTTGAGCTCCGAATGTCCTTTTTTCAAATTTAAAAGGGACAAGTACAAAAACAGAAAAATCTAGGCGCACTCAGGATAAAAAAGTGAGAATTTTGATGAAAAATATGTGCTTTCTTAGTTTTGGACGCGGGAGCCGTCACATGTTTGGACTCTGTGCTGTTATTTGTTAATGGTATAAAATTTTGGCATAGGCGATTCAGGTATTACAACGTGGGGGTCAACCATGTCGGAACGCTTTTATCATGCTGTGCTTATTTGAAGTTGGACCTAAAATTGACGGAGAATATCCCTCCATATTATGTACCTGAGTGCGCCTTCTGCCCCTATGTATTGTCCAATTATGTTTATGATGTAAAAGCCCATCGACTTAAGTTCTGACGCTTTTTATTTCCACCGCAAACGTACGAAGGGAAGTATGCCGCACACTCGCATTTCGACGAACCTCCCAAAAAACATGACCCTGGAAGCCGCCTCTGACTGGGCTGATTTTTTCAAAATTTTCCAGAACAGCGTATTCATAATTAAGGAAAGTCCGAAAAGTTTCAAGACGATAGACTAACGGTTCAGAAGCGGCGGGCAAACTACCGAGGCAAAATCTGCCCCCCCCCGCAGGGAATATGGGTTAAGCAACTGTATAAGTTTCATTATATAGCCGGTTTTCAACAATGCTTATTTTGCGGAAATGTTTTAAAACAATCTTAAAATGTTGTAAAATTTAAGTATGAAAGTTTTATATACGTATCCATTACTTAAGTACATAACTTTTCAAACGATTTTTATCTTGAAATGTCTTCTTAGAATTTTGTAATATGTTGGTAAAGAATATAGTATGTTTACAAAACTGCGGTTGGTGGCAAATTAACAAGAAATAATTTATGCATAGGTTAATTGTGATGCAGGATCTTCACTACTGAAACTTTTCAGAAGACTCCGAACATTTTAATCTCGGGCACGCCTCATTGTCGCTCATCAAACTGACGCTCCTTGATTCATAAATGGAGCTCGCCGGCAGTGAATCGTTTCTAGCGCATTATTGCATCCACGAAGGCAGACCTGTGATTCCATGACGCTGCCAAGATTGAGTAAAAGCTAGTATGGCGGTATGCTTCACTGAACGAATGGAACTCTAGACGCATATATTCTTTAGAAAACGTCGACAATTTCTTGTATTCAAATCTTGTAATGAGCTCATTTCATGGTTCTACTCTTGATAATGAATAATATCGCCTAAATCAGTATTTATTTTTTTTGGAATATATCGTATGCTAAAACTTTCATACTAAAACTTTTCAAAACATTTTAAAATGTTTTAAAACATTTGGCGCAAAATAATCCATCGTGAAAACGGCTATAATTTCAATTTTGTAATGGTATGACATAGACGCGTGAAGGGCAGGAGAGCGCACTTTATTACCATCCTTCTCAATTCAGTGGTGCGAAGTGTGCCCCGTATCAATACATTAGTTGTGCAAAAGATAGGAAACTTGTGGGCTCAAAGACAATGCACGATGTACGTATGTGCATATATCATGTACAAAATGAAACCCTTTGGTCAATATCGTCGATTTGAGTAGATATGCTAAAAATTCGCTGACATGCTGAAGCAATGAAAACGCATGCCTTTGGTGATGTTTCTCCTTTCTCTGTAATTGGATACGATAAGAAAAGCCCTCCTCTTAATTTATTCAAGTTACATGTCATAACTGCAATCGTCACTGGAATCTCAATGTGTCTTTTTAAATGATCTCAAAATTATCATCGAATTCCGGCAAAGGTATGCTACAAAGCATTAAGCAATCGCTCGTGCCTTAAAACCAGGCCTCCGCCTCTTGCCAAGCAAAGATCATCACACAACCCGCCAGCCATCCTGTTCGCCACGTGACCCCAGACCAGAACCACTGCGCCAGTCACGTGACTCCGATCCAATCAGATCGCTCCACAGTCAGATCGTCAATGTCTGGACGCCACCGGGCGACGGAGGCGATGAGAAGCTTGGTGAGGTCGTCGCGGTGTGATTAGACATCCAGATGGAACACTGGTGGAGTGGCACTAATGGACGGTCGTGTCAAGTGCGGATCCAGGGGACCGTGGGCCCCTTCTCCCCACTGAAGCCGGGTCTTCGCCTAAATGAACGGCTCGGAGGGCGCAACTTTTTGTATGCCCCCCCCCTGGCCGAAATCCTGGATCGGCGCCTGCGCGTGAAGCAGTTAGACGGCAGACGGTGCGGGTGCTGCACTTGAATCGGCCTCGTCAGGCTGGTGTTGTGCAGTGGAATCTGTGCTCACAGTGACACGCATGCAGTATGATTGCCTGAAGCCGGCTGCTGGTTCGGAATTGTGATTACGTGAAGAATGATCAAGTGGTCTGGGCCTGGCCGAAGGGACTGCAATATTTCGCTTGCCTCCCTTTATTGAACATGTAGTTATGGAACATCAAGTTAAGTCTCAGCAACAAATTTATTAAATTATACCTACCACATGCTATTGAATGTTCCTCCTGTCAGTATCGGTTGTCGCAGTCAACACATCGCCACCCCATGTGCCATGCATTATGTACACGCATATGAACACGCTCTCACAGGGCGTCATGTGCTCATGTGTCATGTGCATGTGCCAAGCTAACCTTGGCCTTGACCCGGCCAAGGTCACACCCGTCCACAATATCCGTGAACATGCCATGGGCTGGAGCCTATGCCGCCCCGCAGGCCTGTGCCGGCTTGTTAACGACAGCTCGCCGCTCTGCAGGCCGGTTTTGGTACGGATCGCGTGACTTTGGTATTGATGTCCCTCCTGTGGACGGAGACCCGGCCGTGACAGCGCTGATCGGCTCCGCTGCCACTGTCAGCTTTATGGTGAGGCTCGAGGCAGCGCAGTGATGCAGAGATGTAGCCAAGGAAGACATAAAAGAAGAACATCACTTTCTGTGTGGCATTGACGAGACAGGAAGTTCATGTAAGTTCTGTAGGCAAGACAAGATATACTTTGATGTGTTTCGATGATGATATATCGCTCGGGAATATGTCGCTCGGGGAAAGCGATTGGATGTCGTGAAGACCAATATGTTTAATGGACAATAACATAAGTTTGTACTGTTTTTGTGGTTGACCTCAGATTCACAAAACTGAATTCCAGAGCCATCTCACCATTTCCATTGGCACGACTCATGATCATGTAAACTGGCATTCGTGTGGCCAATTCTGGCAACATCGCTGTTTCCAACCCAACGCTGAGCATTCCGCGTCCGACTTCAGCCTTAATTATACCTGGGCTTGAAACCCGGGGCGGTCCCAGCGTTGCAGATCACGGTGATAAGTTTGTGGTGTCGATCCACGGACCTCTGCAGTAACCGGTGACCTGGCGTGCCCCGAGGCTATAACTTCCCGGCGCCAAGTTCACGGCGCCGGCTGGTACGAGCCGTCATTAGCAGACTCAAGGACACCCGGTCACAATCGGCCCGTGCCTGCCGCTCAGTCACGAGCTGGAGGAAACGGTACTTTGATGCGATTTTATTTTAATTTCTGATTCTGAATTGAAGGTGGTGGACGGGTACGTACCTGTGTTGTTCTGCTGTGGTATATTTTTGGAAAGAAGAATGCGTGAGCATGTGCAGTCACATTTGCCAAATGTTTTGTAGCGAACGTTATCTGGTGAACTGTGGAATAGGACAAGTTTCATCACTTACATGATAGGGATTCTGCTTGATGTTCTCCGACTAGCTCCCATTGACTAAAAGCGCACACAAAATGTGAAATTCCATTTCGCCAGTCGCCGAAAGGGTCGAGCGAAATGGGTCATTCCGAAGATTCAAAATACGATGGAGCTTCTTTGGGGAGATTTCAGATTAAACATCAGGTGACATTGCAGCGGGTCTCAGTCATGTAACGATCTCACTAGCATTGCTGCTCCCGAAGTCATGCATGGTCCGAATTCCGTACATGACTAATCAGTAATCAATGACTTGTCCGTCCGTCATGGCAACGACGCTACGGTGATCAATCAGCCCCTCCCTAGCCGTTCTCTGTTCCGTAGAAGCTAGGCTTAACGAATCGCTGCCGTTGCGGAAAACATATCAGAAGATTCCCTATGTCAGATATCGCAAATGAATAGGTATGTGGTTATTAGCGATTGTTATAGCTTATCTGTGTAAGATGGAGGCTTGACTTATGATGATCATGAATAACATTATGAATAGGGTATTGCATGGTGCTATATAATACCGCATGAGGCCAATGTAAATAAATTGTCGAGACCGAGGTGCTTTTTTGGATTTTGAACGAGGCCGAAGGGAGGTCAAAAATCAAGAAAGCACAGAGGTCTTTACAATTTATTCCGGCCGAGTGGGGTATGATTTTTAACCATAATGCCGCGTAGTCACTAGTCTATAGTGTGTTTATTAATATAATAATTTTGCTAATACATTTTTTGAGACTTAATATGACGATGGCTCACTATGACCAGAGCCAAGAAAGTTTCTTATATTTTATAGTAAACATTTTGACGTCGATAAAACTCGAAGATATGCCTTGGAAGCCAAGTCGAACAAAGCTGATCACATAAAATCTGCAAAGTCAGCATTTTATCGACGAGACCACCTGTTGTGTCCCGCCACGCGCTCTGCTACGGAGGATCAAAATTTGACCACACGCTAGGGCTTTTTCGTTGTACCAAGTTGTACCACACTTCTCCGGCTAATGTATTTTGATATCCCCGGCATATGGTAAAACGCAACAAAATATACTGCGTAAGCTAAATTGTATTTGTTGATATACAATGATACCATAGAGGATAATTTTTCATCCATGATGATACCAAATACAAAACACATCAATGCTGCTTTTTTGCTTTTGAAATTTATCCTGAAGCGTCCTGAGAACATCTGAGAATGAATTTGTCAAGCTAGAGCTCATCTGTCTTTTATACGTTTTGTTCCGCTCTGCAGCGGGGATGCATGCTGACAAATATATGCAGACCAATCAATATAGCACCAAACGATTTTTGGAGATTCTGATTGCTTTTCTTAGTTGTATCTTAATTATTCTAAAAGGGATATGATCTTTTTTCGAGGACTTCTGGACTTCATGGAATTGCTAAGTGTTCTTGTATGCACAGATTGTCTCTTGGACAAAGATGATCATTTCTATCAATGTGATCGCGCCACATTGTCGCGTTGTGCTACCTACCTTGTTCTTATTGTTTTAATACCAAGCACGTTAGCTGCTCAGTAGTGGAGAAACGCTGTGACCACTGGCTGATCCAAGGGGGGCATCAGGGGAAAATGCCCCCCCCCAAACAGCTTGAAATCGGCGCAAATTGACACGTTTCCTGATGTAGAAGGACATCTACGGAACCTTTACAAAGGAAAGCTTATTTTAAAACGTTTAGCAATGCATAAGGGAGCAAAATCCGACGAGTTTGTTAATTTTGATGAACTTTTTCGGGATGATGCCTCCCCATGGCGCCAAAAACTGAATCCTAGATCCGTCAATGGCTGTGACGCTCCCTGACAAGCTACTTAGCACCAGCCTTGACGAAATCGGCTGGCGGCGGCGGCTCTTCGTCTTACCACACGTGACGCTCGTTCCGCTCGCGTGCTGCGCAACTGGCCGGCGTCGTCCTGCTAAGCCTCGCTGAGACGGAGATATTGACGTGCTTCATGTTTGGCACGCCACCAGTGCCGGTGAGGCGTCATTACCGTGATGACGTCAGCGGATCGTCGGCGGTGTGTGCGTGTTGGTACAGAAAGCAGAAGTGGTGGTAAGTTCTGACGGCCTGTGGTGCACGAGCGCGCGGCAAGTTTTTTACTCGCAGTACGGAAAACAGTGCACATAAAAGGCAGCTGCTTATCAAACGTTTTCTATGACAGTCGGTGCAATGGCTTTCTGTAGGCAAACACATTTTGTAATTTGTGTTGGCTTAGACAGAAGGAAAGAAACATTGTGTAATTATGTGACATGTTTGCGGCGTATTTAGTCCTACGACTGGGCATCATAAGGCTGTTTGTCTCTCGGCTGCGGTCGCGTGGTGTCGGTGGAAATTTGAATGCGACAGGACATTTGTACATTAAAGGTACACTGAAGTTTTCCCTGCACGCCCAGTTGACGTCAGCGCATTCCCATCTGGTCTGACAACGTTCAGTAATTATTTGCAAACACTGCGTCAAACTGAATATTGCGGGAGCACGACCATTAGTTATTGCATAACAATGGAAGCAGAAGGGGAAGATAAAGGGGAGCCCTCGAGGGGATGGGCAGTAGGAGTACTTCATCAGAAGTCAGGCCTCATGAAACATGTTCCATATTTTCAGGCATGCTCAACTTCTTGCTAAGTGTTCTCGATACTAAGACCATTGGGAGACGCGATGCATTTTCCAGGCTCGCCTGGGACCAGACGCTTTTAAGAGGTTCGTGAGCTTTCTTTGTTACTCTGGTATATGTCCAAATATAACTGTCCAATAAGTATAAAATATGGACTATCTGGTAAAATGGCGTACTGAACCGCTACTGATCGCACACATGCCTGATAAAAACAGTGGGCCACGCATCAGTGGTCCTTTCATCCACCTGCACTGTTCGCAAGATTTCCTCGGAAGGATTTCCTCCTCACAATAGAGGCCCGGTACAAAAACACTGACCTCCCAGAGACCGTCCGCTCGTTCCACAACACTTTGTCAGCCAGCCGAGCCAGCCATCAGGCCGCCGACGTAAATGACAGGAAACTCGCTATAAAGTTGACACAGCTATTCAAAATCGTGCGGAAAATCGCGCAGGGCAGAAGTGGGCGCAATGGACGGAAGTGCAGAACACTGAAGCAGACTGGCCATCTCCGCGCAGAAGTTACAAGAGGCAAGAGCTACAACTACATCTTAAATAGAAGACTCGTGTCTCGTTTACGTGCGAAGGTCGCAGGTCGCATATTTTTACGTGCGATATTTTTAGGTCGCATATTTTTACGTCGTTTACGTGCGAAGGTCGCATATTGGAGTCCTCAGACCATGAGTGATAACGAAAGTCTTCATTATTGACGGCTCTGGCATGTGCAAAACAGGGGTTAGAAAACGTTAGAAAGCAGCGACACCAGTCCTTTGTCTCCCCTACGCTAATCAAGTTGACCTGACGAACCGCCTTCGCACTGCGGTTACTGCCCCGAGGCGCTGCCCGTGCCACCCTAGAGGCGTGTGACGCGTCACTTTCGGAGGTCGTCAGCTCTCGGCCCACACGGTGGCACGGCATATTACGCAGCAAACTCGGGCCTCCTCCTCCTACCCTGCCAATGAGGAGGAGGGGGGGGGGGGTGGAGGTCGACCACTCGCCGCTGGGTTCCCGGTACGGCCGGCGGAAGACGTCTTGCCTGGCGGGCTTCAGAGGAAGTCTCCGGATGAACTGGCTTTGGGCGGGTGGGCGAGGGTCCAGCACGGACTGAGCACGTGCAGTAAAATGCAGGCTGGTGCACGCGCGCAATGGTATGAGTGATGGTTTTCTCGTGTTGATTTGATGTCCGTCGTTTGAGACGATGCTGGTCTGTGGATGGCGTGGCAATGTCGCGAGCTGAAACCAGGTGATTGAGGCCACTGTTAAGCCTGCCTGGAGCTCACCGGAAACGTCGGATTAAACATGGTGCAAGATAAAGAGCTCAGGTGACGGTATTTGGATGGCGCACACCATCGTAATGAAATGTTCATATTTGGCTTGAAGGTAATTTTTAAACTCGATTGGATCCGGTGCAGTGAACCCAAACGAACTGTTGCGGTGAAACTGCATCGATGCATGATTGCATGAACATCGGTATTGATCCCGCAGTTCGTGTGAATTAAGAACCACCCCTAACTTTAAGACACCTCAGCGTCATTTCGGTCGTATATACATATAATGTTCTGGGACGCCCTTGGATTAGCTGCGTTCCGCGGACTTCATGGTACACGGCCCTTCATGCGTCGACTCACGCCCAAGCTAACGAGTTCTCACGAGGAGCCCAGCCAATTCACGGCGGGTAAGAGCACGGCGCCCACTATAGAACTGGCCGGACTACCGGACTCCCGTCACGATCACCCCACTACAGAACTGGCCGGACTGCCGGACTCCCGTCACGATCACCCCACTACAGAGCTGGCCGGACTGCCGGACTCCCGTCACGATCACCCCACTACAGAACTGGCCGGACTGCCGGACTCCCGTCACGATCACCCCACGACAGAACCGGCCGGACTGCCGGACTCCCGTCACGATCACCCCTCTACAGAACTGGCCGGACTCCGTCCACGAATCACCCCAACTACAGAACTGGCCAGGACTGCCGGAACTCCGTCACGATCAACCCCACTACAGAACTGGCCGGACTGCCGGACTCCCGTCACGATCACCCTCTACAGAACTGGCCAGACTGCCATACTCCGGGAAGAGCTTCGCACTACAGAGCTGGCCGGACTGCCATACTCGCCGTCACGATCACCCCAATACAGAACATGGCCGGACTGCCGGACTCCCGTCACAATCACCCCTCTACAGAGCTGGCCGGAAATGCAATACTCGCCGTCAGCGATCACCCCACTACAGAACTGGCCCTGAAAACAAAATGAGGAAAAAGGAATCGGACTGCGGACTCCCGTCAGCGATCACCCACTAACAGAGCTGGCCGGACTGCCGGACTCCCGTCCACGATCACCCCACTACAGAACTGCCGGACTGGCCGGCTCCCGTCAACGATCACCCCCAGCGACAGAACGCGGCCGGACTGCGGACTCCCGTCAGCGATCACACCTCTAACAGAACTGGCCAGACCCTGCGGACTGCCATACTCCCGTCACGATCACCCCACTACAGAACTGGCCGGACTGCCGGACTCCCGTCACGATCACCCCACTACAGAACCGGCCGGACTGCCGGACTCCCGTCACGATCGCCCCACGACAGAACCGGCCGGACTCCGTCAGTCAGCCGGGGCTGTACTCCCGTCACAATCGCCGCTAGCCCTGTCGTTCTCGGTGTCGGCCCCGGCGGCGGCCCGGTGGGGTCGCCAGCTCCGGTCAAAGGTCACGGAGCCGCTGCCGCCCGGGCGATCCGTCGGCGCGCCCGGGACGGTATCGCCGTCGGGGCTGGTCAGTGGGGTCGCCAGGTGTGGGCGCAAAGGTCAAGGTGGTGCCGGCGGTGCGGGCGGCGGCGGCGGCGGCGGACACACGCCGCCCGCTGCCGCAGGGGCGGCGTAATGGAGCGCCGCAGGGGCGGCGTAATGGAGCGCCGCCAATCGATTGCCAGGCGCAGCAGAATGGCAGCTGGTGAGCCAAGACGCCCGCCGCCGCCGCCGCCGCCGCCGCCGCGCTGGCGTCCGTTTGTGAGGCCTTTAACGGCCGGCGAATACGACGCGTCGCTGTTGTCGAGTGGCAGCTGCAGGGCGTCGGAGGCCGGTGGTCGGGGTCGGTGGAGCAAAACACACACAGGCACGTGGATTGGTCGAGGGGAGATGCGAAAACACCAGCGAGCCGTTGAGCCGGTGCGAGAGTGCCGTGCGCGTGTTTTGTGTCGCGACCGGTTGCTGTATGATGAGGTATGATGAGGTCTATTTCGGATGGCAGGTCAAGATAAGAGCGGTTTTATACAGAGGTGGCCGGATAAGCCCGTCTAGTTTCTTGACTGGACGGGTTTATGGGACGTGTTTTGAACCCTTTCTGTGGCGGGTTTCAAACCCTTTCTGTGGCGGGCTGCTTTTGTAGAGCAGTAAGCTATTGTCGAGCGTAGGGCCGATTACTGCGTAGTGCGTACCGAGTGGCTGAACTGGGGGTGGTGGTGGGGGGGGGGCGATGAGGGGGTTTAAGTGGCACCGGAGGGTGCAATCGACTTAGCGATCGTAAACCACTGATTGCACCTTGCAGCCGTTCATGTTGATTTTCCTTTTTCCGGGTCTTATTGATTTGTGTCCGTGACCTTTGGCCTTTGCAAGCAAGGTAAGGCCACTCAAGTGATCGTATTCAGGCTGCTTTCACCTAAAGCAGTGTCACTGCTACTTGACAGCAGTGTTTGGTAGGTAGGCACATACATAGGAAAATGATCATACTTATTTCGTCAGCCTGCAAAAAGCATTTGTATCGCTCAGACTTAGCTGTGTCGTACTAGGTGGCTTAAATCGGAGTGTGGAGCGCGAACATCACGGGCACATCATCGCAGACGGAAGAGAGTCTGAGCTGCCTCTGGCTGAGATACTGTTCTGCCTCACGGTATCAGGAAAACACAATGGCACCACCGCATAGCTCAGACTGCTTCCCTAGTGGGCCTCTCTGATTCTTGTCTAGGTAGTAAATCTCCACTCGGTCGGCCGCCACGCCTCCCGTAAAGCTGAGTTGTGGTGTGATTTTGCACAGCTTGAATGAAGAAATGTGACACAAAGCTCATGGGATGTGGAGATGTGGAGATTTCTGGGATGTACGAGGGCTGTTCAATAAGTAACGTAAAATCATCTGTATTTCAGTCAAATTTTGGTTGAGCGACATCGGTAAAACACCAAATTGATCTCTGAAATCTCCTCTACAAAATGGCCTTTCTCGTTTGTGACCATATTTCTTCATCCAGCTTCCTAGGCCTCCACAACTTGCTTCTCCACCCAGTCACCGTTTACCATCACGCACGTTTCCCATCACTCCACCCAACGCCGAAATCCCGCCCGGAATAATTCCTTGCCGGTGATCCTGCACCGTACCTTCAGTCATCTTTAATTCTTCATCAGTCGCAAAGCACTGACCGTAAATCAAGTTCTTCATTGGACCACACAGGTGGAAGACTGACGGCATCAGATTAGGGCTGTACGGCGGGTGAGGAATCGCCCCAGCATCGCCGTCTTCCACCTTCCTTCTGGGTCGTTTCAGGTGTGGCGACGATCACTGGTCTTCCAGATCGAGACTTGTCTTATGCTATTGTTTCCTTTTGGAACCGCTGAATCCACTGCCAAATATTTGTTAAAGCCATTGTGTTCTCATTATCAACTTTTAGGAGTTTTGCGTAAATTTTGGCTGATGAATTTTCACCTGCCAGGACATCAAATTTGATAACGGAACGCTGCTTCATCAATGTCTCAATGATGCCCGTGGCTGAAAACCAAATTGTAATACGAAAAACGCAAATAGGCACTTGTTAGCAAATTGTTCATAAATTCTCGTAGTGTTTATTGATTTTCTCTACTACCTTAGGTCATACCTTAGGCCTAGAGTTATAGCACATTTTACGCTACTTATTGAACAGCCCACGTAGATCGGTGTTGCCAAGAAACTATTTGGTTTACTGGGTAACTGGCGAGCGCGATGTGCTTTGAGTGCTGTTAGGTGATAGTGGCTCTGCGTTATCTACTTGCTGAATTGTGTGTAACCGATTGTGGCCAATAACACCAAATAAGCATATCGTCTTATATCGTCGATCATCCTCTGGATGTCATCATGCGTACCATTGTTCCCGAACCACTGACCAGATGTTCACCGCCGTGCATTGTAAAACCCTGCTGATACATCGAGCACTGCCCACGCATCGGGAGAGCGAAGCAGCAGCTGTATTTCTGGACCGGGCCCGGCACTTTAATCAGGGTCAGAAATGGCATCTGTGCCGGGATCTGTGGAGCCCATACGCTGAGCCGGCATATCCGCATCCCGTTAAGTCTCCAGCCCGATAGAATACGGTCGGTCAAAGTGCTCAATTTAGGGCCCGGTTGAGTTACTGACCAGTGAGGTACGGACCAGTGAGGCTGAGTTACTGACCAGTGAGGTTACGGACCAGTGAGGCTGACTTACTGACCAGTGAGATACGGACCAGTGTGGCTGAGTTACTGACCAGTGAGTACGAGCCAGTAGGCTGAGTTACTGACCAGTGAGGCTGAGTTACTGACCAGTGAGGTACGGACCAGTGAGGCTGAGTTACTGACCAGTGAGGTACGGACCAGTGAGACTGAGACTTACTGACCAGTGAGGTACGGACCAGTGAGGCTGAGTTACTGACCACTGACCAGTGAGGTACGGACCAGTGAGGCTGAGTTACTCGCTGGTAAGGTACTGAGGCGGTGGTCTGATGACACATACGGTAATGATAATGGTGCCAATACAAAATATATGGTGCATAAAAATATACTAATATATATTTTACCATAGAAAGTGTTCATGAAAGCGTTTGCAATGTTGATAGAAATGTATCGAAGATACGGCTTCGTTAAAAATGTGATAATGTATCCGATCTGATACCCGATTTGTAAAGCTCACAATTTGGCCTTTAAAGATGACTTCGATTGTGTGTTCAGTAGCTTTGCTTCGAGTATTGTGTTGTAGTGCAAAACATAAAACTCAATAAATATTATCTATCTTGCTCATCACGTCAATTAAGAACTTATGATTCTTAAACACAAGCTTGAGCATTGACTATGCGCACTTTGTACCTGTTTGATCCAATATCCAGCAGAAAGTTTCGTTTTATATGTATTTATACGCAGACACGTTGGCATAGACTTCCAGCATTGTGACTTCTAGTTAGCTTATTAATTTGCTAAGTTTGATCTTCATGTTCCCATTTAAATAGCGTCCGGATGTTTGACAATCAAATCTCAGCTGCACTCATTTGCTCGGTCAACTGCGCCGAACCGGTCAACCCCGCTGTTTGAGCAGCAGCCGGAAAATAGCAGCTGTTCAGTCCGCCGGACACTGCGACCATCCGCCGGAAGCTGTCTCCGAGCAGGCGTTTGATCTTGCCGATCGGCCACTCACGAAAATCCCACCCAGCCACGCGATGGCGGCCTTCAAATCGCTTTTCAAACAGTGACTTGCTCGAAACGGCCATGGGGTTGAGACACCTCGTCAGGGTCACAGCGCCGACGAAGGTGAATAATATATGCGCAGTTGAACGTGGCACGCCTGACAACCGCGTGTTTGTCGACACGCGCTGCAATACTGTTATGGCGTTGTCATGGCAACGGACACGCTGTCTCCTTGCTGAATAGGAGCAGCGATGAGAGGGGGACAAAAGAACATTCGGTACAAACTCGTTGGGTGATCCTTCATGGTCATTATTACTCCACTGTGCAAAGAAAGTATTATCTCTTTTCATCGCATTGTTTTCACTTTGATGTTTTTTATCAAAGGATATTTGACGAAAACTTATGAAAGGATAAATGCCTTACGGATAAATCGAAAATGTTATTATGTTATAGTTCGTGCCGAAATTATGGTCGATTATTTCATTATTAAACCAGAAATGTTTCGAAACTCTTGGGAGTTATATGAACGATGTGGCTGTGCTATAATAATCCTCTATTGATGAAGCGAATTCAGGTGTCCATAATGGTGAATTATTTGCTAATCTAGGCAAAATTAGCGGCTGCAATGCTGGTGCTCATTTCTGAGTTTATGGCTTTGCCAGGAAGGTCAGACTTGACGACAGACTAGCACAGGCCACAGTTGCGAAATATGAAAAATATTCCCATTAAATAACGCCCACCATAGATCATTATTTATATACTTGGATTTCGTCCCGTGCTTCCTCGCAGTTAACACTAAAAGAGGACATTCAGAGAAGATCAATGTAATTAAATAAATATGTCTCATGCGTTGGTGCCGGACCACGAATCGGTTGAATTGCTTATTTATAATACTTGTTTATTTCACACGAATTGTCAAAAAGTCCTTCTTTAAACCAACTATAGCCTGCGAATTGCGACACATTTACATAAGCGCTGCATGTGCTGTGCCATTTCGATCTTCAACCCCCACCTCAGCGATGCATTGCCGAGGACTTGAAGCGCTCCTGTTTCAGATGGTCAACACTATGAGCACCATTTGACTTCCGGGATGAGCGTTTCCGGGAATCGAGCACTCTGAACCACAACTGTGTGT
>VOPJ01004985.1:0-41942 GCA_014673585.1 Semibalanus balanoides | reverse complement strand
CGGGCAGCGATGTGTGTCAGTCAATGCATCTTGCGAGCGGATGCGTTCTTTGCCACGCACGGACCAGACGGTGAGGCTAAAAGGCCAAAGGCGAACGGGTAACCGCATCACAGCCGTTACATACATTCCTGTCTAGTGCCGGGCCGTAGTGCAGGTATTCCTGGGAAAAGTTGGCGTGAAAGCGAGCAGTGGTGCAGCCAGGGCGCTGCTGGAATAAAAGCGAATCTTTTCACCCGCTGGCATGCTGCAGCAGTTCCTGGCAGGCCTTCCCCTGAACGTGACCTCAGAAGCGCAGACAATTGTTTTCGTACTGCCAATGACAGGTACCTCATGCAATCACAGGGACTCAATCTATATTAATTCAGTCGGTGTATGAATTGTGTACTTCGACGCATGCTGATTGTTTTCTGACGAACAAATCTGCAACTATGAAGGTCGCTAACACCGGGGAGACTCTTGGGTCATTGCCCCTCAACGTTTTCAGCGATCCCTAATATGGTTCGATGCTTAAGAACTTTAACTCATCACTACCTATGTCCCTACTTACATGAAACCTTGACGACGGCAATGTCTGCAGCCACGTCGCTGTCCCAATGATCTTTATCTTAAAACGCTTGGCCGCATAGAACCCCGGCGTTTAATACGCTTTTCATCGAAATGAGAGCACATCATCACGTGTCCATCCGCCCCAGTTGCACAATCCACAGCGCACTCGTCCCCGTCACGCTTCGGTCGCTCTTTCCTGTGCCCCACCCCGCTCCACCCACAGGGGGGGGGGGCAGGGTGACCCTCGCGGTTTGGTCTGCACGTGCACCCCACCCGGGACCCGCCCATCGCCGACAAACACTGCAGACCTGGCCGAGGTGAGCTGTGGTGTGGGATGGTGGTGACTGGTGATGCAGATCTGCTATTGTTACCCACTGTCAAGCGGTGTGGTGTGGGTTTAGTGATGCCGTTAGAGCGTCAGGTCAACCGTCCAGAGTACGTCTGACGCAAGTGTATGTAGGTCAGGTCATTGTGTTCATGTCTGAACCAGTGTCTTGTAAGGTCGGGTGTACGGTTCTATGGCTCACCGATACAAAATATGATTATTACTGAGGTCAAGGAGTAACAAACGTCAAATGTTTACTAACAGGTCTGAAGATAGGTCAGGTTTGAATAGTGCTGCTGGTGGGTCAGGTCAGCGGCTGGCTCACCGACACAATGTGGAAGCTTGTGCTGTGGGGACAACTTGAAGGTCAACAGCTCTCCGTCTTTCACAGACGGCAAGGCAGAACTAGAATGCGTGAGACTAGCGCGAAGGACAGACACGCGTGATCCTAACATCACTTCATTGAGCCACGAATATACCAGTCACACATCGTACTGAATTCCCACGTATCATGTAATTCGTACTTGAGTTCGCGCGAAGACAAGTGGAACATGACATGAAAACACAGCGCCGTGTTCTGCTTGCCGTTATCCTGTCTGTGCGCGACACCGATATTTCACCATCATCGTCATTCGTCCCTCAGTCACTAGTCACTACTCACTAACACACGGCCACACCGCGTACTGTCCCACAGCCCCGTCGCCCGGGGCGTCGCCTGAGGCACCGCCCGAGGCGGCGCTCGAGGCGTCGCCCGAGGGAGGGCAGGTGGCGCAGAGCCGCCGCGCGCCAGATTCGAGACAGCCGCGTCGGCAGCAGGACCGACGAGCGTTAAATCACCTGGGGCGGATGCCTGTCCCACACAGCAGGCCCGCGCACACAGCCTGCGCAGTGAAGCGCACCGCCCCGAACAAGGGCGGAGCCGGTGGGGCGCCGGTGGGGCGCCGGGTGGGGCGCCGCCACGCGCTGCCGGCACACCTGGCTGCGGTGACGGAAGGGAAGGGAGGGCTGACGGACGGGGAAGGGGAAGAGGGGAAGGGGAGAAGCGCAGATTGCAGGCGGCCACGTGGCCCACCAGCTGGCCTGGCGGCGGCTCAGGTTTCCGCGCCGTTTGAAACGCGCGCGCGCCGCTATCGGCACGTGCTGAGCGAAAGTAAGTCGTGTATCTGGAGGAAGATCTGCCAAAACTGGGTTTTGGGTGATACTGGCTACTGATAGGCATTTCTGTGACCGCGGCGGTCGCTTTCGATATTTGCAGGGAAAGTTTAGCGGCAGGCATTTATAATAATGTTCTAATAACGCTTTAGCGAGCCGAAGGACCGATGCGAAAATAAAGTTATGACGTACAAGTACGCACACTATTGCTTAGCTTACATGTGTGGAGTTGAAAACTTGAAATCAGTTAACTGAAAACCTTGGCTGACTTAAGTAGTTTTGTTGTATTCAGAGAGGGCAATATCAGGCATGGTGGGAGACATTGTACCCAACATTTTGGTATGATTGAATAATGAATATGCCAATTGTCATGGGGCAACAAGTAACTAAATAACTACTAATTCCCTAACTAGTTTCTATACAAGTGACTGATTGCAACTAAAAAAGAAGTGAAAATGTGCTGTCTGAAATGCCGGAACGTTCAATTTTCATGGATGTCGTTTCCCTTCACATTTATGGAACAGATAGCTTGTTACATGTTATAAATCAGCGGAACGGTAAAGATTGTATAAAGAAAGGCTTATAAAGATTGTCGTACGGTCGCAAAAATCCACTTAATGTCAGCATGAAAATTTAAGAGAAGTCACGAGCAGGTAACAACCATTATCACACGATAACACAAATTGCGTGTTGAAGAGGCGATTACAGCGGCCGGTTGGCACTTTGCAGGCCCGTCTGAGCCTGTTTCAGCCTCACAAGCCCAACACAGACCAGTGCACAAAGTACGAACTGCACTGTCGATCAAATCAGACTGTTGCTCCCAGTCTAAGTACAATACCAGCGTCGTGAGACTAAAACCACATCAAAACAACCTCCCAACTTGGCAGCTTACCACTGCCACAGCTACAGAAACTGGGAAGGCTACGTGTTAGTCAATCAGTACCAGAGGAGCAGTCATCTAAAGCCCGCAACCGCGGTCTACTCCAGTGCCGGAAGATATGACTCCTTCCATGTTTCCCCAAACGATTCCAGTTAACGTTTACATAACAGCAGCTTGACCCGCAAACGCTAGCCTCCTGTTGCGGCTCAACATTCCACAGCTCAGTGCAACATCCCTTACCCACTGCAGCGGGTACAGTAACGTGACAGTGACGTCACTGCAGCGTGCACAGTACACACAGTATGCAAACCACGCCACAGCCACCTTTTGTAAACAGCCGGACCACTAACCACGCGCGGCAGTCGGCACTGCGGGTGGCGGGCCGGCTCTCTGTCTCTCAAACTGCTGAGGAGTCTCAGCGTCTGTCGAGTCAGAGAAGACAGAGTGAGTCTCAGCGTCTGTCGAGTCAGAGAGACNGGGGAGGAGCCGAGTACTAGGTCAGGTAAACACAGACCGTGGGCGTGTGATTCTCCTCAGCCAACATACACGGTGCCATCGCGGTCACGCCCCAGCCGTCTGCGCACTCCAGTCTCCCCGTACCCTGCAGCAGTCGCGGCCGTCCCGGCGGTGGCGGCGGTTCGCAGCCGCCTCGCTCGCGTCCCGGCGACCCGTATGACCCCGCGCCGTCCACAGGCGCCTGCTGTGACCCCGCCCGTGACCCGCCCCGTGACCCCGCGCTGAGGAGCGGCCGCGCGCGGCACTGCGCCGTCCGAGCGACCCATCCGCCGCCGTCAGCCAGTATGTGTCACCTCTGGTGACCTCCTGTGACCTGGGGTGACCCGGGGAAGGGGGAGGGGGAGCCGGGGTGACCCGTGACGACCCAGGATAATCTGAACCGCCGTGGTGGTGCTACAGAGGAAATTAAACCGCTGATGAGCCGGCATTGCGGTTCCGTCCATCCGGTCCCCACAGCGCTGGTGTCTGGAAATCTCACAGCGGGTTGTTGTCGACCGTGTTCACGCTCGTACAGCTATGTTCACGCTCGCACGGTGGATGTTCGAGCGCACACAGCTATGTTCACGCTCGTACAGCTATGTTCGCGGCCCACACGGCGGATTTACGAGTTGGCATGGCTGATGTTCGTGCTTGTACCGTGTACGGCTGATGTTCGCGTTCACACGGCTGATGTTCGCGTACGGCTGATATTCGTGCGCACACGGATTATATTCGCGCGCGCACGGATTATATTCGCGCGCGCACGGCTGATGTTCGCGCTCGCACGGCTGAGTATTCGCGCTCGCACTGTTGATATTCGCGCACGCACGGCGCCGCTCTGCCTGTCAATATTCGCCGTGCGGTTTCTTCGCCGGCGTGTATAATCGGTGTTGATTGATGAATCGTTAAACAGCGGGCCGACAAACACACGGGGATCATCCCTCGCTAGACGCCCGCTCCACGATGTGGCAGCCCCCCCCCCCCCACCCCCACCCTCACCCCCACCCCCATCCAAGGCCGATTAATTCGCCTGTCTGCCGCAGCATAGTGACGTAAGAAAAATAACCTAATGAACAACCTATACTGCGTCGAATACACGCACTGGCGGGTCCAGGACAGGCCAAGTATGGGCGCAGGATAATTTATGCTCGTTCTGGGTGCGCCATTGAATGAACGTATCAAAGAGATTAGTTAACATTCATTGATGGTGTTTCCGAGTTGAATTGCGTGGGTAGATGCAGGTGTTAATAAAGAGCGATTAGTGGAAAGCTTATTGCGTGCAGCAAATAATACGATCCGGTGTGTCAAGTGGGCGACGAAATGCATTCACGTCAAGAATACTCGCATCTTAATGAGAACGGACGTTAATTATTACGCATTATCAGCCATAAAACCGTGCGAAAGTGATCCGAATCAGATACTGCGTGTGGGGGCAGGCCGTCTGTCCGCCATTTGCTGTCTGAACCGGTACCTTGCGTGACGTGTGCTGCACGTTAGTCTCCTGCATAACGACAGTGTGGAGAATGGGCGGTTTCTCCTGCTGATATACGCTGCAGACGCTATCACGCCTTCATCACTTTCACTGTCTGCCTTTCTCAGCAGCTTTGCTGAACAGGCACAAAAGAAGACAGGCGATCGGTTTTCAATGTAGCGGCGTTGAATTTCCGATCAATGGTACGCAAAATAGCGTTCCTCTTGTATTGTAATGACTATAGGTTATTGATTTGCCGAAGTCCACTACAGCTAGCTAGACCATAATTGGAAATCTGAATAGTCGGAAACTTTGCCTCCTTGAAAAAAAGCCTGTTTACGTCAAACATTTGCCTGAAAACTCAAGACCTTTACAACATAATGTCGAAATTCAGGAATATTTCCTTTTCTCCGATTATCCGCATGTCAATTCATCGACAGGTCCAATCAAAGCCCACGCATGGACTACAAAAGACGCCTGGAAAACACCGCTGAAAATAGCCCCCATCCCTGGTAATGACTGAAGGCACATCGACGCAAACAAACTGCGGGTCCTCCCTGACAAAAGCCCGCCCAGCTCGGCCTGACAGGTCCCTTCTCACCCGATCACCGGGTGCGCTGGGGATCGCTGGGACGTTGGTTACGATGACCGAGGACATGCGCTCCGTCACCCCAGATTAGCCTTCACGGTAATTCGGCGCCTCCGCTGAGTCCTGGTGGAGGCCAGGGACAGGGATTATCTATCCCACCCTCCTCCGCTGCGGACCCCCCTCGGCGCACCACTCTCTTTATAGGCGCTCTGCCATTGGTCGCGGGCTCCCGGCAGGTAACGCATAGGCGGACGCATGCTCAGACTGAAGCAAGTCAGCTATTTCCCACACTGGAGCAAAGCCTTCAGCTACAAAAACACACATCTTCCAGTCTTCAGGTAGCGGGGTGCAATAAAGAAGCATTATCATCAGCACCTTTTTCAACAGTCGGTGGAATAAATCGG
This sequence comes from Semibalanus balanoides, assembly GCA_014673585.1. Lineage (NCBI taxonomy): Eukaryota > Metazoa > Arthropoda > Thecostraca > Balanomorpha > Balanidae > Semibalanus > Semibalanus balanoides. The sequence goes on along the minus strand of VOPJ01004985.1, from coordinate 36,080 downwards.
AAGACACAAAGCTGAAAACTAATTCAAGCAACCACCAAATCAACGTCGCCGTCTAGCCCCGCCACCGCGGAACACTTTCACCTCTGCAGCAATGTCTTCCGTCTGCCGCCGCCACCGCCGCCACCGCCACCGCCACCGCCACCGCCACCGCCGCCATCCCTGCTCCTACGCACCAGCGCTCACTCCACCCCACCCACGCCCTCCGCGAGGCTCTGTTGTTTACTCATGGTAGCTGACTGCGTGCGCCGTCGGAGGCCCACGCCTCGCTCAGAACCATGAATATTCCATCACGTCATGTCAGAGCAGCCGTCAATCTATGTGATCGGCGGGGGAGGAGGCCGCACACCGGGTCACCTCACCTGTGTGTTCTTCTGTGCCTTGAGGAGGCCGCACAGCGTGGTATGACGCCGGGTACCTCACCTGTTGTCTCTGTCTGTGACACTGAGGAGGCCGCACACCGGGTCACCTCAAGCTGTGTGTCTCTGTCTGTACTCTGAGGAGGGCCGCACAGCACCGGTCACCCTGTCATACCTGTGCTGGTTGTCGGTCGACCTCTGAGGAGGTCCGCCCAACACCGGGTCACCTCAACCTGTGTTCTCTGTCTGTGAGACCTCTTGAGGTAGGCCCGGCACACTCGGGTGACCCATCACCTGTGTGTCTCTTCTTGTGACCTCTGAGGAGGCGCCACAAGACCTGTTCGGTCAGCGCTCACCTGTGTGTGTCTGTCTGTGACGCCTCTGAGGGGGCCGCACAACCGGTCCACTCACCTGTGTGTGGGCTGTCTGTGACCTCCTGAGGAGGCGCAACACCGGGTCACCTCACCGTGTGGTCTGTCTGTCTGTGACCTCGTGAGGAGGGGCCCGCACCAGCCGGTCACCGTCATCCTGTGGTTGTCCTCTGTCTGTGACCTCTGAGGAGGGCGCACACGCCGGTCACGCATCATTCCCACGACTGTGTGTCTCTGTCTGTGACCTCTGAAGGAGGGCGCAACCCGGGTCATCCATCGCTGGTTGTGTCTTCTCTGTCGCTGGTGACCTCTGAGGAGGCCGACCACTGATACAACGGGTCACCCAACCTGTTGTCTTCTGTTGTGCACAACCACCCCTCTGAGGAGGTGCGCACCACCGGGTCACCTCGACCTGTGGTGTGTGCTGTCTGTGACCTCTGAAGGAAAGGACCGCACCCCGGGTCACCTCAACCTGTGTGTCTCTGTCTGTGACCTCCTGAGAGCCGCACAACCGGGTCAACCTCACCTGTGGTGTCTCTGTCCTGTGACCTTGGGTCATCGCCCGGGCGAGAGGTCGTCTTGAATCGTGCGTGGGTGCGTGGGCGTGCGGGTTGTGTGGGTGTGCGTGGTGAGTGTGTGCGGGTGTTGGGTGGGTACCTGTTTAGGGCCGCTGAGGGGCACTCTGGCCGCCTTTGGGGGCACTCTGGCCGCCTGAGGGGGCCCTCTGGCCGCCTGAGGGGGCACTCTTGTCCCCTGATGGGGCCTCGTTCTCGGCAGAGAGGGCACTCTTATCGCGCTGAGGGGGTAATCTTGTCCGCCTGGGGGGCACTCTAAGCCGCTCTGAGGGGTCAATCTGGTCGCCTGAGTGGGCACTCTGGTCGCTCTGAAGGGGCAACTCCTAGCCGCCTTAAGGGGCACTCCTGGCCAGACTGAGGGGGCACCTGCTGACCTGAGGGGTCCTTGACAATTTTTTTGCAAAAACAAATCTGAAATAGGGGCACCCTCCAAAATCTAGTGGACACTAAATCCGTCGAGTTTTAAGATTCGGGTATAGGTTAGTGCGGCAGCACTGCAATTGATGGCCCCCTCCTTGAAGATTTTCTGGATCCGCCACTGCTTGTCCGTCTGTCTGTGTGTGTGTCTGACTGCATGTGCTCCGCCACCAAAGGGGGACGGGGGGGACGTGTACCCCCAACATTTTCGGATTTTTTAAACATTAATACCTATGACGTTGCATGTTAAGAATGAGTTGGAAAATTTATTAAGTTAAGCATTGGAGCCCTACCAATCATTTTCAGAAGACATCGCCCCTGACTTATGGGTGTATCTGTGCCCGTCTCTGTGTTTGTCTGTCTGTCTGTCAGACCTGTTGCATGACCTGAGTATGTGAAAGGCTAAGGACGGGACAGCTTCAAGCAAGGAAGCCGGGATGTTGGACACATTGTCCTCCATTAGTACATCGCTGTCCCGAATGACCAAATAACACTTCAGCAAAGATGGACATTTAGTTTTCCACGGAGTTGATGGAGCTGCTGCCGCACCAGCTTTGTTTGCAAAATTTTGCCAGACTTCAAGGTATTTAATCGTCCAAAGAAACATTATGCAGCTTTTATCCAGCAAAATAGCATTTTGTCTAGCCAACTCTTTTGGTGAACACCTTAATAGGCGCCGCGTTAGCTATTGCGTGTTAATTACATATTTTAAAGACGTCCTAAAAACGTAACACGTGCCAAACGGGTCTAGCGCCAATTCGCAACAATTGAACGGTACATGAAAGTCACTCCATGCAATACGCCGTCTAATGCTGCTCGCATGTTGACCTTGATAAATCTTATACACCAATTAGTCTTCAATTCAGTGTCATGTCCTACCCTACCTTCCTTCCAAATTGAGGTCAAGTACACTTGCGCAGACATTAGGAACAGCTCGCATACTGGGTGCCTTTTGTAGACTGGTTTTTGACACTTCCTGTCAAAGAGACCTGCACGCAACATAGCCTTGTGTCCAGGTGTCGCAACTCTTCAGTAGAGCAAGACGACAGCGACCATATCTGATGACCTGCAACATTTTTCGTGAACGTGTCCTCTGCTACCTGCTACCACGTCCACAATATCTAGTGAAATGTAGAGACGGGGAATGCAATTTGCGTCTTCCTGCACCACATGAACTTGCACATCTCTGCCCAAAGATCCTTCAAAGCCAAGTTCCCACAGTGAACACAGAGAGACCAACAATACGGGCACGATACGCACGATGACGCTGATTACAACATCAGCTCTGCGATGCACATCCAGGAACGTGTAGTGTTTCACACCAGCCAAGCTGCTCAAGTGCTCAAGACGTGACGACGTGACGGTGAAATCGGTACGCTAACCGCCCCAGCATGTCTAAACAGGCCGCCAAGGTGACGCCGCCGCCGCCGCCGCCGCCGCCGCCGCCGCCGCTGACGCCCGCTACCACCGCCGTCACCCGCGCGCCGCCGCGCCGACAGAAAGGAAAAGTGCGTTGTCGGCGCACCAGAACAACCAAGAGCTATCGTAGAGTGCGTCCTGCCTCCGTGAAAGCTGACGTAATATCCGTCTGTAGTAGGGTGGGAAATGTGTGGCCCAGTTCACGCCGCTGGGCCGTCATCAGTGTGGTTTGTTCGACTCCCGGGATGAGGTATAGGACGGGGAGAGAGTCCAATGTGTGGTGAACCCTCCTGTTTGACTGTCGGCGTGAGGTATAGGACAGGGGGAGTCAGATGTGCGGCGAACCCTTCTGTTCGCGAGAGAGCTTCCCCAGGGGTGGGGAGGACATAGGGGAGCGCGAAGCAGAAGAAGAGGGAGGCCGGTTCAGAAAGGGTGCGTCTGGCACTGGGCAGACAAATAATCCCAGTCCGACATCATATGTCCAGACTCCGCCAATACCCCAACAATCACAAGCCGAAAACAGTCATTGATCTGGCTAATACGTTCCTAGTGATTACACCCGTCTTTGTCCCTTTGGTTTGTTTTTCTGAGCGGGACGCTGTGGGGTGGAGCCGTGGATGGAAGACACGACGAGGACGCCGCGGTGACGGCCCGCCAGTCTGGGCGGCGCTGCTAATACCCAGACACCCCTTGTTTGCGCGACGGCGTCGCATCGCGCCCGTCGCGCCTGACACCTCTAATGGTGGCACTGGGAACCTGAGACGCCCCACCGACGCCTCCTCTGCAGCTGTCTGTCCCCCCATGTGTGGGGGGGGGCGACACCACTGCCCCCGACACGCGCCGTCGTCGGCTGTTCGTCGCTGACTCCACCAACAACGACCCGGCACCCGAAACCGCTAACTCAATCGTCACCGCCGACGCCAACGCCTCCGCAGCACACTGTTCGCACCTCCGCCCTCTACCTTTATCCCCGCATCTGCCTCTGCCTCTGCCTCTGCCTCTGCCTCCTCCTCTGCCTCCGCCTCTGCCTCTGCCTCTGCCTCTGCCTCTGCCTCTGCCTTCTCCTCTGCCTCTGCCTCTGCCTCTTGCTCTGCCTCTGCCTCCGCCTCTGCCTTCTGCCTCTGCCTCGTGCCTCTGCCTCTGCCTCCTGCCTCTGGCCTCTGTCTCTCCTCTGCCCTCGCCCTCCCATCCTCCGCCTCCGCCCTCCGCCTCCGCCTCCGCTGCTGCCCGGTTTGTCACCAGCGTACTGAGGTTTTTGGCTGCATCCCTGGGTAAACAGCATTCCTCCAGCTCCGCCAGCCGAGACAGAGTGACAGTTGACACGACAGGCGCGACTCCGCCGGCACCGCCGCCACCGCCGTCTGCCTCCATTGCCGCCTCCACCACCGCCGTCCGCCGCCACCACCGCAGCCACCGCCACCACCACCGCGCCGCCCGCCGCCGTCCGCCGCCGCCGCCGCCGTCAGTTCGTCCACACTCCACACAGGGTCCCGCCAGGCGACAGGCGACGCGGCCTAACGGTGTCGACCACTCCCGCGGCGCCAGGATTGTCGCCGCCGCGCCAGGATTGTCGCCGCCGGGCCAGGATAGTCGCCGCCGCGCCAGGCAGTGTCACCGCCGCGCCGGTTTTGTGTGCGTGGCGCGCGGACGGCCACTTGACGTCGCTTAGCTGGAATGGTTTGGTTCCGACACAACATCGACCGGCGGTGGCGGTTGTTTGGATTGTGGCTGCCGCTGCCTGTCACGGCTTGTTAGGCATTGTTGGTCTGGGAGTTTTGTTCGGTCGCGGTGGGTTGCTGCGAGGCGCTGGGTCTTCGGTGGCTGTTGGTTTTGTTGATCCATGTGTCTTCCTGGTGTGGATAAGGAAATGGAGGGTAGGGACGTGGAATGGAGGCTAAGGATATGGAATGAAGGTTAGGAACATGGAATGAAGGCTAGAGACATGGTATGAAGGTCAGGGGCATGGAATGCAAGTTTTACGGCGCTACACAATTTTGATAATTATCCTCATCATCTTGCCATCATATTAACATAGTTTCCACCAATTTTCAAATTAAAACTAACAACTTCACCTCAAACTGCCCTAATCATAACTCAAGTTCCGACTATCAAATTACAATACAGATGAGGTTAGTTTTGGCCGGCAGCGACGGTCGATGTGACGCAGGTTCGGGGGTATTTATGGTCGCTGTGAGCTGCGCAGTTCGAACTTGCTCGTTCCAGGAAACCCCGCCACCGCCACCGCCACCGTCACCGCCACCGCCACCGCCAGCCACTGGAGATTGCCATTCCGCTCGGTCGCACCCGTCTCACGTCCCATCTCCACATCGTCTGCAGTCTGCAGTCAGCCGCGGGTTTCCGTGAATCGGCTCCGATCCGCCCCGGCACCGCCCTGGGACGGCGGCTGGAGTCGGGAGTCGAGGGAGGGGAGCGAGTCGCTGCTCTGCGGCTTCTGGGGCCGGATATGGTGCTCCTGTGGAGCGCTACTCGGTGCTCGGTGCTCCTCTGAAAGGGCGAGTCCAAGGGGCAGGGGGGGGAGCGAGTCATGACTCGCCAAAGCGAATGAAACCTTTTTAAAGCTTGCTACGTATGGTGATGAAGGGTGATAATGTGAAAGTTAAAGCGACTTCTATTGAGCAAAGTTTTTATTTAACCATTCTTTAACGCACAGCGGCAGCGAAACCTGATGATTTTTTGGCGTCAGATATATGACATGAGGAGATAAACTCTGTTGAGTGTCAGAATTAGGGGAGTGGGCAGAGGGTTAGACATAACGAAAAATGGGACGGGTGTGCCTTATGGAAGTGACCTTCCAACTAGTTTTGCAATGCATGGATGCCACCTGTGTGTCCACCTTTGTGTCCATTTGCAGGTATGGATGCCGTCACCAATGTATCTGTAGTGAGCACGCGTTGTATGTCACTCCACGGGAAACTTTGTACAGTCATACGAACAGGTGGCCAGAAGCCAACAGCAACGTAGGCAGACAAAGGCCGTGCTCTTCCCGTGCCAAACTGGCCCATTATGACCCTGCGCTCGGGGCCAGGGGGCAGAGGGCGGTCCGACAGCACCCCTTTCGTGAGCTCAGGACCTCTCAGAGGCTGTCAGAGGCCCCTCCAGGTCTGCCTTTATAGGGGAGTGAACAGAGGATTAAACTTAACGTTTAACGACCGATGGGGAGGTGGTAATCGAGTTTTGATGATAATACGTAAAAACTGGTGGCTGAACCGGTGTTTGGGAGTTCCTGGGATAGTGGTGTGTAATTAATTCAATGGGACAGTTAAACGGGTTTGATCCAGGCAGATTTAAATTGAACTTCACACACACTTGTTTTAAAGGGTTAATGTTACGGAACTTAAAGTTTGTAGATCCCGCGTAAATTGTCAGAACAATGTTAATACGTTTGTTTCACTGATAGATTAATAAATGATCAGGGAAATATGACGTAAAATTACTAATTGAACCGAGTTGCATTTAGCACCGTTCCCAGATAAATCCGCAACAACCTAATGAATTAATATCAAAGATCGTGCGACCGCTAAATCATGAAATACATGCCAAAGCCTATTGAAAAATTAGACAATGATCGCTAATCAGCGCAAGCGACGGTTTGTTTAACATTTCAAGTTCAAATCGCCCAAGGCCTAACGAGATGCCTACCCGACAATTTAATAACAGACCTGGACGATCTTTGACTTGCCAGACCATAGAATATAGATGACGCCCATTAATCATATTCAAATCGCAGCCTGTGGTGAGTCCGGGCACGCACCTGTGAGACGCGTACCAAACGACCCTGAGCAGGCCCATGCCACTCTTTCGCACAGTCACCTCACTGGGGGCAGAATCGAAGGACGGACGTCTAGTGGAGAGAAAGCGTCCAATGAAGAACGGGACGTCCTCGTGGTGTGGTCAAATGAATGACGCTGATTGGTGATGACGCGGCAAATGTTTGAATTATTCGCTGAATGTTCAGCAGGACTCGCGCATATTTCGACCATATGCCTGCAAACGAATCAAGTGATTGCTATGATTCATATGAATGAATGAATCAATATTATGAATCATATGAATCAATGATCTAACAGGAATACTTACTTCTTTTGGAGACCTGTTATTACAGTTTTTGAAAGGCATGCATTAGATATTTACTTTTTATTTGTACGACTTACGACAGTATTTACCTTCCAAGCATCCAAGAATATCAATCAGAACATGAATGTGGAAGTGCGACAAATCGCACCGCTCCGTTTCCATATCCTCTTCCCACGGGTCCAGCATCCCGACCGTCAGCTCTGCGAATGAGCCTCACCACACTATCTGGCGGATCAAGGGTTCGAGTTTGGCGGGACACAAATTTTGCTCCGCTTCATCAGCGAAAGGTTGTTGTTTTTGTTGTTTGTTGATTGGGGTTTTAGGGCGCAACAACTGCTTGGTTATTTTGCGCCCACGAAAAGTTGTTGACCGAAGGGGGCAGGTGGGGGGACGTTATCAAAAAGTGTCGTCGAGTGTGAGTGTGTTGTGTGGTGTGGGGGGGCGTGGCTGTCTGGGTCGTCAGCGGCGAAAAGGTCGTTGGACTGGTTAGCTGGCGAAAACGTCGCTGACCGTGGGAATTAATTTTTCCTAATAACAATTCCTACTGCACGTAAGTAAGGAACGGATCGACGGGGAAGGGGAGTGACCGTATTGAATTGAGAGCCCGCCATGTCGTCTGTGGGGGTCGGGCCATATTACGCCTGATCCGCCAAGGTAACAATCACTTCATATAGTCCTCCTTCGTTTCGCTTCAGAGACAATGATACATTCAGCAAGACTGACAGAGTGGAGGGAAATACATATCCAAACTTATCCAGCTTTATGTCTCAGCCAGCCTTATGAAACTGCTTCTACGATCTCGCCAGTGCGTCGCCACTCTGGCAGTGTTTCTACTCCACCCGCCCCCCCCCCCGCCCGACCCCGCTGACAGCTCCCATTACGAGCGCACGCTGCAACTATTCCCCTCCGGCCGTTACCGGAGGTAATGGCCGTTACCTCAGGAAATAACCGTCATGGCCGGGAAGCTGTTACCGCTGGCACGCAGGGTCACCGCAGGGTCACCGCGGGGTCACGGGTGTAACGGGCGGTCAGGTCGGGTTATGGTAGGTTGTAGTGTACGTTACCCCCTGATGTTTTTAATTAGGCACATATTTCTAATGTGTTTTGGGGTCGGTTAACGTGGTGTTACTCGTGATAGCTTGTGAAGCGTTTAACAAATGATGTCCAAGAGGAGAAATGCATCGGGTCGATGTAAGAAAACGCGTAAATGCATTGGAAACTAGGATACTAGGATACTAGGATATATATATATGCCTGAGCTACAATATCTTGTCAAGTGTGAACCCCAATGCAAATCATTGTTACACTAGAGCAATGGTCAGTGGTCACATCTACTCTGACAAGGATGCGATGCCGGCATTTTTTGTGAAGCCCCTGTCCGTGTCTGTGTCAGCTCCCCTTACGTCCATCATTATCCATGCTTAACCGTCAGTATGACCACCCCTCGGCGACAGACCGAAAGCAGATTACCGCTTACGGATTACCTGAGCCTGAGCCTGTATAAGTGTATAGTGTGTGGTGACCACGCCTACGACTTAAGAGGCACGCAGCGTTGCCTAAACTCTCCAAACTACGCGAGCTTGTGCGTTGCAGTGCTGTTCGGCGAAGCTCCCCTGGGCGGTATGGGGCGGGGCGAGGTGAGTGATGTGGGGCGGGAGGGACATAGTACGTGGGAAGGGGTAACTAGGGCGTGGGACCGACAGCGTCGTCCCGGGCCGTCAGCCTGCCTGCAAACTCAAACACCATCGTTTATCCTGCTGGGTCATCCACGCAGGGTCATCCAGCGCTCCCACGGCGCGGGTACAGCGCCGAGCAGCGCTGGGACCAGGGGGACCGCTGGGACCGCTGGGACCACTGGGACCAGGGGGACCGCTGGGACCAGGGGGACCGCTGGGACCGCTGGGACCAGGGGTCCACCCGCGCCGCCGCGGCGACCCTGTGCCATGTAGTCCGTGAGTTCAGGGGAAATGGTTAAGCGTCTGATGTAGTTGGAGGTCTGATGAGGAGGGATTGGAGGATGGTTTTAGCTTTGTGTAGCGTGTTTCATTATAGGTCCACCCTCGGCGACCCTGTGCCCTGTGGTTCGTGAGTGTCAGGGCAGAAGGGTTAGCGTTCTGATGTATTGAGGTTTGATGAGGAGGATAGGGGGGAGAGAGGAGGTCCGTTCGAGATGGTCAAATGTTTACATATGAGGAGGTGGCTTCAGACCAGATAGGCAGTTAGAAATGGGTAGATGCTATGGCGTCACAAAATTAAAAACAGACAAACAGACCCAAAGCGTGTTCATTTGTGTTTCAGAATACGTCGTAAAATACGTCGTAACTACCTTTAGTAATAACCAAACGGAAATTACCGTAATCTTACCAGGGTTTCCAATTGTGACCTCCAATTACCCAAAGCCTTTCGTGGGCAACCCTAGCGCCCTCAAATTGAACGCATCACACAAAGGCACCGTGAGGCCTCGCTCTTTTGTTCTGAACACACCTGGAACAATGTCCCCATCCCGCAGCCTTGCCGCTGCGGTAAAACGGTTATGTCGGCCTCCGTGTGTCTGTGACGTCATGGCAACACCTGTCGCCGTGACCGGTGACACCTGGGCTGTGGAGGTCACAGGTCAAGTGTCCACCGCGTTAACGATGAGAACATCGTGGCCCAGTGAGACTCCAGCCCGAAAGGGCAGGCAGTTATCGTGAGAGCGCCAAACGCCGTTTAAATGGATGGTTCGTGTTTCGCAACAAGTCTGGCGAGGCAATTATGCTGTCGTAGCAATCGCAATGAAGTACACCGTGTGTAACAAGGTAATGGAATTGGCGGAGCGTCGGAGGAGTATTGGAGGAATGTATCACCACTTGACAATTATTTTCTAAGAATGTGGTAAATGTGCGATTTTTTGTTTAGACTGGGAGAGCGATGAACTTGCGATTACATGGCAAAACACATGCAAAGTGCGACAACTGGCCAAAATCATGCAACATTGGGGCTTGGGCTTATGTTCAGTGTGCATTCCGGATTTGCAAAACAGCGTGCATAATTCTTAGTCACCGCTTAGCCTCAACGTCCATATAGCCGCCCAAGCACGGCTTCTGTGCAAAAACGCTGATTCCATGGACTGCATACTCAGCAATCTAGAGTTCACCGGGTGCAAAGCCCTTGCATTTCCTGGAAAAGTCTCCCAGCCGAGCTGCAGCAGCTCTTCTAAAAGCTTCCCATGCAGTGCGGTATAGTGTGCTCGTTAGAGGTAAGTTATTCGGTTCCGGAACGCACCGAGCGGAAGTTTGCCGAGCAATCTAACTTTGGTGATTTCGGCTCCTTTAATACGACGTGAGGAGAAAGCTCTGGCTGATGAGACGATTTTAGGAAATACAGTGTGATTTTTACAAAATTTACTGGATCGTGATTTGAGAAGATAATTAAATTGTAATTTAAGATTGTTCAGTGCGTCACAATTTGACAAACGGTCGCGAAAATGAGTGGAAAGAGGAAATAAATTATATGTGAAGATTCATGAATCTGCGCAAACTGTATTTTGCAATCAGTGAAAGCATTATAATGAAATAATTGACTGCTGTATGCAACTCCAAAAATCCAACTGATCTTGTGATTGTAATCCTCTAATAGGCCCATTTGCATACCTGCATTTCCCAGTCATCAAAAAGGAGCATTCATGTTGTTACTACCGTTTTTTATCAGTCATCATCAGTACGCCAAGCCCATGTTTATTTTTTGCCAAGGGACCACTAAGCGTGGCATGTTTTTGGCAAACCACATCAATTTCTTCATTTGTTTGAATTTTGCCACTGACTTAATTAAGTCGGTGGCATTAAGTTTATATATGTATATATATATATATATATATATATATAAATTTAGATCTTATTATAATTAAGATCTAAATTTAAAAAGTAGTCAGAATGTTAACATTCTGATTACTTTTAAAATTAAGATATTTTTTCAGTACCTACGGCACGACCTGTTGTTACAGCTACAATCTTATTAAAACTGTAGATACAATATCCTATATGATGTGTACATATGATCTCTATGATTTAACGACATTGTCCATTTATGCGTCCCCTCTGGAATGTTGATTTTTCCTGATGTTGTTTAAGGAAATAGTTCACCTTTGACTTATGGGGTTTTTAATTGAGATAGCAGACTTGTAGAGCAGATAGAAAAAATTAGTTATGGCTGAAGAGTTATCTCTACACTTATTAGTTTCGACACAGGGCTAATGGGCCCCTTTTAGAGGACAGAGTTTTATTTCTCCGAAACTACGGCGGTAGTAGTATTTTCGAGTAGCTTCTAACTTACTCTAAGCAACTCTAAATAACTTCGACAGGAGTCTAGTGGGCCCCTTTTAGAAGAAGTTACAGGGTGGTTTCGGGTCAAGGGGCAGTCTTCCGTGCCCCGAAAAAAACGAAACTTTTTTTTATAAAAGAGGCCCACTAGACTCATGTCGAAGTTACTAAGAATTACTTAGAGTAAGGTAGAAGTTACTCGAAGTACTACTACTGCTGAAGTTTCGGGGAAATGATACTTTGTCTTCTAAAAGGAGCCCACTGGCCACTAGTTCTGTGTCGAAATTACTTACTTAGGGTAGCGGGGTAACACCGCAACCCATTTCTATCTGCTGCGCAAATCTGCTATCCCAGTTTAAGACGCGTAAAAGGTGAACAATTCTCTTAAGTTGCGATTAAAACGGTTCACGTGCAGACAATTGATTTTTAAACTGTTAACGGCTCCAAAAGAAGGGAAAAGTGCTGTTGCTAAGAGGACACGTAATGATGACAACGGCTTGCGAAACATACCTGAATGCGAATAATTCATAACACAATCAGCCCTGAGCTGAAAATAATTCATGCAATTGATGAATTAGACGATCGGGAAAGATTGAAACATATGTTAATCTCTACAACTGACCATCCTCGGAAGTCACGTTATAAAATCAAACACGGTGACTCGGACATAGCAAAAATACGGTTCGAACCAGTTTGACCGGTCATGTGCCGCCTCCTGGGTAGTCTCAATTCCTTGGCTGCCTGCTGCTGGGTGATAACTAGCAACATGTCGAAACTGAGTATCTCTATAAATGTGTACTGTCAAGTTCAAGTGATGAGCGTCATTTCGCATGGAAAAACTGATGGTGATGATGAGGTGGTTGTTGTAAGTGCGCTCCGACAGCAAAGGTACACGACGGCAACCGCAGATTTTCATGAAACTGGATGGACGACATGCTGGTACATACACACTTTGGATTAATGAGAGGATGAGAAGAGGAAACTACAGCACACACACACAACACATGCACACAACACACCCACAACACACACAACACCTAAACACACCACCACACACACACCACACAGCACACACACACACACACACATCCGAACAACACCACAGGGGCGATCCGAGGGGGGGGGGGCACGCGGGCCACATTCCCCCAAAAGGCCTGAGCTATGATTGCCCCCCCAATAAGGTGGACATAATTAAATTTTATCGTAAAAATTGCCTTGCCGCAGTAAAAATCGCCAGCTTTCACAGTCAAAAACGGAGATAGTTCCGCGCGCTTCGCGGCATGACACAAGTTTTGGCAATTTGCCTATACAACAATTTTGTGAAAAATAGGACAGCCCACACGATTTGTAACAATATACGTTACCTGTCTTTTACACACTATAATCGTCTACTCGGAAATGTCTTTTCTCCCAAATAACTGAGTACTGAACGAATTGTCTCGTGGAAACTTTGCCAGCATATGTATGATGTGTCAACCTTCAGGCAGGAAATTTCAGCAGCATGAGTAAAAAGTGATTTTCAGAAATATCTAGGAGGCTGTCAGGCCCCCTGAGGCGAGAGTTCAATTTCAAGCTGTGCTTCAAGCTTAAGCATGGCCTGCCGAGTTCCGAAAAGAAGGCGACGCGAACGATATGAGTGGACATGGCCTCTAAATACCTCTTAAGGTAGCCTAACGAACAAACCCAAATGCGATATAACATGGAATCCACTATTAACATCGGTGCAGGCATGCACGCAGGAACAACGGATTAATACGGTTTGTCGTGTCATTTCAGCCGACCCCTCAATAATTATCGGTGACGCCCTTGGCGAGTTGTGTATTGAGATCACGTTATTATAAATAACCTCGTGTGTATATCTGCGGGCGATGGTGTGCGGTGTGTCTTTAAAGTCGATTTTTCCCCAATTTGTTAAAAAAAAAAATCGCCCGCCTTTGTTATCCGATAAAAAATATTTTTCCGATTTTTTTAAAGCATTAGTTTTTTTAAAAATTCTCTAAATGCGGCCAAATAAGGTGAGAAAGCCCAAATCCGTGAAGAAAAAAAATGGGTGACCTTTTTGCCGGACAAAAGTTGCCTTATCCCCAAATCCGAGGGCTGATTCCGCCCTTGCGACCACAGCACACACACACACCAACACACAACCACAACAACACAATATATAGTAATATATAGTATACTATATAGTATAGTATATATAGTATATATTATATATATATAACTATGTTATGATGTATATTCTATATATAATATATATTATATAAGTATCTATGTATATATATATATATATATATATATATATATATATATATATATATATATATAGATATTTATTTATTTTGCTTCGCTGCAGTCAAACTAAATTATTTATTTAGCAATAGCCCTTATATTTTGCATACAACATTCATACTGTTTCCGAAATGATTTTGGAACTGCGGGCCATCGAAGGTCTTGCAACCACATCTTGCAGCGAAAATCCAATTTAGGATGTCGATCATAGAACAAAGGGGCCAATCACCTTCATTTCACGATTGTGCTACCCATCACGTACCACGACCACTCTAAATTCCACTCTAACTCGCCCCGAATCACTCTGAACTCGTCCCGCACCACCACACGCGTTCTGAACTGAAGGGCTGCTCCGCGCGTCAGCCGAGTGCGGGAATATATCAATCTGTCTGCTGGCCCCCCAGGGGAGGGGGAGGGGGGCAGGTCACCGACACCTGGCCACAAGCGATCGACCCGCGCCAGCTGACTGACCCCGTGACCTCAGCCATAAGCCAACGCCACGGGGCACAGCCCAATAGCCGTCCGCGCAGGCTGAGGGGAGTGGCACGTGTCGGCAAAAAGACATGTCGACATTTTTACATTCGGCAAAAATCATTTCGATAAAAATACATTCGCCATTTAGCATTCGACGTATTTACATGTCGTCAAAAGGACAAGTCGCCAAAGTGTCCTTTGGCAATATGCATTTGCCAAAATTACATTTATGAAAATGACATTCGCCAAAGTTTCTTGTAACCATTTTGAACGCAGATGCAGAGGAAGGGGCGGAAGTCCATTTTAGGCGATGAGCTTGTAATTTTGATCATGTTCTTACCGGGATCCATAAGAAATGAAATGTCGATGACATATTTCTTCCAACAATAGCGGTGACAGTGCCGGGTGCCGGGTGCCGATGAAGACGACAATCACGCCAGGTGCTTGATGCAGTATGATGCAGCGTCACGCACGCCAGGTGCTTGTGACAGTGCAGCAGTAGGCAATACTCGTATGTCTGTCGTGCACCCCATAGTCATACTGATTCCAGACCACCACAGCAGCGCAGACTCCAACCGGCTCCAGCGGACAGCTGCTCCAGCGGACAGCCGTGCCTGGAAGAACTTCGGCGCTAATATTAACAGCACACCTGTCCACTGAGTGCCCAGACGGCGATCGAGCTTCTCAAAGGCCAGCCACCGCCACCCGCCGCCCGCCACCGCCGCCGCCGCCGCCGCCACCGCCACCGCCACCGCCACCGCCACCGCCCGCCGCCGTCACCGCCCACCGCCGCCGCCGCCACCGCCACCGCCGCCGCCGCCACCGCCGCAGGTGAGGAAAGCTAGCCTACGTGACGACTGACGACTCTTCACCAAAGTGGGGCGGGGCGGTGACGGACACAGGGCTTGGTTATAAGATTTCGCCCGGCATTCTTGGACGAGTAGGCGAGAAGAATAGGAGATGGCTACCGCGAGAGATGCGTGGTTAATTAACACGACGTAGTAGATAACTGATTATAGGCTTTCACAAATTAAAGCAGAGGATCTCCAGTAGGTAAGCTTAACTTAAAGTTGCGTACCAATCACGGGTGGAGTTTCATATTCAAATGGTGGGGCCACTATCCCACCAGTTTTGAGTTTGGCCCTGCCAAGTTTGTATATTACCTCACCAACTTTTGTCAGATTTGAAGGATTTTGGACATTAAAATAGTCATTTTTTACCTTAACCATGCACAAAATGTCAGATTTAAGGATTTTCTGACGTTAAAATACAAATTTTCGACTTAACCTTAGAAAACATTCAGTCTACATCACATTTTGCCCAACCAATGTATCTAGAAAGCTCCACCATGGTACCAATGCAATTGAATACGAGTATAATGTCGCTGCAGGATAAAACTCTCAGTCATCAATCAATGGCATTTCAAACACAAAGCACATAGCAATTGGAAATCGTTAGGCGAATGCATGTCTCATAAAGTTAAAGTCAAACTTTACAGGCACTCTTCAAAGTTCTAGAACTGTAACTCACTCGCCACTGGTCATACTCCTGCTAAAAGCAATGATAACAAACAACCATATCGCCACTTCAGCTATCACAATCCTCCCGTTGAGCCTTCTCGTGCTATTCACTGGTTGCCACCCTCACCCTTTGGTCTCTCACGCCCGCCTTTCCCCGGTCGGTCATGGTGCCAAACGGCGGCACGAAATCTCACTCAGCCGGCATTATCTTGCGGAACAGAACGGGAGCGAACACGCCGCGCTCCACGATCTCCCACCGACCCGGAGTTTCGCCAAGTTTTTGCAGCGCCCCTGACGTCAACATCATCACGCGCGAGACCGGCCGGATAGCCAGACGCCAGCACGGAAGCATCCCCGTGACCTGCTGCTCGGAGCCGCTTAACAACAACAGGCGCACGTAACAGCAGCGTCATCCTCCTATCATCTGGCCACTCTCGGAGCTCGGAACACCGCGGTGACGTCACCGGGGTAGTGATGACGTCATTGGAGTAATCCGGTTCTTTGAGCGGCTCTGGTCACGGCCACTGCCCCAGTGGTCACTGGGTGTGAGGAGAAGACCGGTTTCTGGCCAGGATCGCGGTCAACTGCCTGTCTGTTGGTCGGCATGTCTGTCTGTTCAATACTGCTGATGCATGGTCATGATATGTCAGTGGTGAAAATGACATGAAAACTAATAACGGATCTTTGGTTTATTGCAAAAGTTTGCTTAAAGTTTAATGCAAGCATCGTAAGTATGCTATATTTATTGGAAAACATTACAGCTCAGAGTAGCGAGGAAAGCTCTGAGTTCTAGTGAAGAAGTGTCACTCTGTTCACACTTTACAAGCAATTTGCACGATGTTACCCAGCGATTGTTGTTCCTGCGTTCATCACTGTTTCTCGACCCGACTTCAGTCGCTTCTGGACCCACAGCTCTGCACGTCTCTGACGCCTCAGTAACGACCTGACTCTGTACGCCTTGAAAACCAAAATAGCCCTCCACAAGGCCCCCCTCCTCCTACGCCGTGCGTGACCTCAGTACGCACTGCTGACGAGCAGGGACTCTGTACGCCTCTGACTCAGTACGCCTCTGGACCAGTCACCTGCACTCCTCTTACTCGTACGTGCTTCTGACCTCAGCAGCTCTGCAGCCCTCTGACCTCAGTAACGCTCGTGACTCAGCAGCTCTGCACGGCCTCGGACCCTCCAGTAGCTTCTGACACAGTCTCTGGCAACGCCTCTGACGCTCAGTACGCTCTGACCTGACAGGTTGCAACGCCTCTGACCTCTGTATGCCTCTGACGAGCACATCTCACAGCCTCTGACCTCAGTAGCGAACTCAGACCTCAGTACGACTCTGACCACACAGCTCTGTACCCTGCTGACCAGCAGCTCTAGCACGGCCCTCTGAACCTTACGCCCGCTGACACGCAGCAGCTCGCAACGCCTCTGACCTCAGCTACGACTCTGACCAGTAACGCTTCTGACCAAGCACCGTCTGCACGCTCTGCCTCGGTAGACGGAGACTCTTGACTCGTAGCGCCCTGACCAAGCATATCAGCACCTGGACGCATCTACGACCGCGTCTACAGCAAGCTCGCACGCCTCTGACCTCAGTAATCGCTCTGCCTCGTACACTCGTGAACAGTCTAACGCCTCTGACCTCAGTACGCTTCTGACCAGCAGCTCTGCACGACTCTGACCTCAGTACGCCTCTGACTAGCAGCTCTGTACGCCTCTGACCTCTGTACGCTTCTGACCAGCAGCTCTGCACGCCTCTGACCTCTGTACGCTTCTGACCAGCAGTTCTGCACGCCTCTGACCTCTGTACGACTCTGACCTCTGTACGCTTCTGACCAGCAGTTCTGCACGCCTCTGACCTCAGTACGCTTCTGACTAGCAGCTCTGCACGCCTCTGACCTCTGAACGCTTCTGACTAGCAGCTCTGTACGCCTCTGACTCGAGTTCGGCCGCATCGGCCACGGCAGACCTTCCCTGGAAACCGCCGGGCCGAGCGGTCAACGGACCATGACAACAGCGGACCGCGGGCGGCCCGCACACTGGACCAAGGCTCTGTCCCGCACACTGGACCGAGGCTCTGTCCCGCACACTGGACCCAGGCTCTGTCCCGCACACTGGACCCAGGCTCTGTCCCGCACACTGAGCCCGGTGCTCTGGTCCCACGACTGTGACCAGGCTCTGTCCCTGCACACTTGGACCCAGCTCTGTCCCGCACACTGGACCCAGGCTCTGTCCGCAGACACTGGACCGCAGGCTCTGTCCCGCAGCATCTGGATGACCCCAGGCTCTGTCCCTGCACACTGGACCAAGGCTGCTGTCCCGCTGACTGACCCGGCTTCTGTCCCGCACACTGACCTCCAGGCCTGTCCGCCACACTCCAGCTCTGTCCCCACACTGGACCCGAGCTCTGTCCCTGCACACTGGCTCAAGGCTCTGTCCCGCACACTGGGACCAAGGCTCTGTCCCGCAAGCCGGATCGGAGCTCTGGTCCGCAAGACTGGACCAAGGCTCTGTCCCGCACACTGGACCCAGCACTGTCCGCACACTGGACCAACGGCGTCGTCCCGCATACTGAGCCCCGGGCTCGTGTCCGCAACACTGGACCAGGCTCTGTCCCGCACAACTGCCCGCTCTGTCCGCGCACTGACCCAGGCTCGTCCCGCATACACTGGACACAAGCTGTCCGCATACTGACCCGGCCTTGTCCCGCAACTGACCCGATGCCCGCTATCCCGGTTAGGCAGGCTCGTCCGCACACTGGACCCAGGCCTCTGTCCGCAGCGCTGGACCCAGCGCTGTCCCGCACACGACCCAAGGTCTGTCCCGCACAGGACTGGATCCGGCATCTGTCTGCCCACACTGGATCCGGCTCTGTCCCGCACGTAACTGGACCCAGGCTCTGTCCCGCACACTGGACCCGGGCTCTGTCCCGCACACTGGACCCAGGCTCTGTATAGACAGCTGAACCGGTCACGAGCCGGTACATCCTACAGCTGCTCAGACACAGATGTCAGCTTAGCTGGGCTCACTCAGCGTCAGATCTGTGGATCAGTGAGGAGATGGACCACCTGCTCAAGCATGCAGACAACTGAGGAAATGCTCACTCAACGTCGAAATAGTGCAACTGCACGATAGGAACTGAAGGGGGTATACAAATAGACAGCGTTTTACAAGAGGTTACGAGTTAGGACTATACAGTATACACTATACAGCTAAGTGGTCTTCTTATACAAGGCTAGACACAGTGCACATGTATAAATGAATTATTACTCGGTCTCAAACCATCTTGTCGCATGCTAAGCTTGTTTGTGTGCTTCGGACTTCTGTGTTTTTTTTAACCTATCCGCGATTTGCACGCAGCTCCTTTCCCGACTCGATGAAGCCCGAGGTACGGTGAATAGTTTGACGCAAAGCAAGTTGGAGGACCACAAAAAATCCACTTCCAAATTATGCATTCGTGAGTTTTCTCCGAGTGCCACGCAGAACTCCGTCCGGCTCCAACTGCGCGAAGCAGCCGCCGGACTGCAGTGACATGAGTTCTCACCTCCAGTACCTACTGCCGGTTCCCACGTGAATGCACCAGATTCGAACTGTCCACAATGGTAGCAGTCTCTCGCTTCTCACAGCCCATTCTCACGACAGTGGGACAAAGTCGTGGTCCTCACACGTTTTCGCGGCTTAGGATGTACCGGATATCAGGGCAAGGGGAGACTACAGTCTTGATTCCCGGTAAAACACAATGTGATATTTCGAGGTATTTCCGTATCGTCTCTGTTTAGGCACAACAGAAGAGCATTGCGACAAAGTTGGCTTCGTGGAAGTCGGGATGTCCGTTATGAGTCTCCTAGAACTCCAATGCCTCTGATTCATACATTGTTGCTTAACGGTTCGAGTAAATGACTGATAAAAGCTTCCCTGGTATCATGGGGGTCAACAACTCTCAAACACTATCTGGTACTCCGTTCTCCTTTCCCCGGGACAGAGTCCAGAGAGCTTTATGACGTGCTCCTATGACGTCATACCATGGCCAGCTGTGGTCAGAATATGACGTCACTATGGCTAGTTGTTGACAGGTCTGTCACTGACGTGGTAAAGTGTCCAGATTATGTATATCGTATACCGAGTATACCCAGGTCTGCATCATGGAGGCCGGCGACGCTGAACTATGCGCATACACGCGATGCAAATAGCATTTAAAAAGTGCTAATGCAATGTTTGCGAGTATCATGGATCTCCGGGGCCTGTTTCATATCACCGGGGCCTGTACCATAAATGCAGGGTACGCTGAACTCCGCATACTTATCCTAGCAAATATCGCATTTCCGAAAGCGCTGATGAAATGTTTACACCTCCGGTTGTCACGCCGCGGCTGGCGACACCCGACGCCGTGCAGAAACACTGGGTAGCAGCACGGCTAGGCAGCCACGTCGTCACGTCGCGGCACGTCCGCACGTCACGTCTGCTGTTGATCACAGAGCTTTGATACGGCACGCGTGTAGAAGCCGCGTGCAATGGAGGCCTGTTGCGGTGTCAGGCACCGCCGCGCCGGCAGCGGGGTGAGGGGGAGGGGGGTAACTGGTGCCAGGCACGACTTGGACGGTCTGGAGGTGGAGATGGAAACGTCACGTTTTTCCCGGGGAGGTAACCCGGGTCAAAGCAGGCACCAGCTGTTGATGTTGATCGGGATGATTTTGGAGACGGGGATGCACCGTATGCAGGTCAGATAACACCAGGATGCGACTATGGGAAGAAGGTTTGATAGGGGGGCTGAAAGGTGAATGCAATGATTGGCGTAGTTTGACGTGTTGAATGGCTTGGTTGCAATGATTGGGTGATTCCAATGATTGACTGATAAGTGACAGGTAGTTTGTGGAAATAGTTAACTTACTGTGCGACTGATCCCGAGGGGTTAGTTCATGACTGCTTCACAAGTTCTGTTTTCATATTGGTTCCAGTGACGTTTCTTTCAGATCGATTGCCCTCAATACTGTCGACCATGGGTGTCGATTTGTATACTTTTGGGGGCCGGACCCCCAATGAACTCCATTTTTAACATTAGGCCTATGGTGTTGCATGGTAAGAATGTAATTATAATATGCAGAGTTAGCACCGGCCCCTAATAATTTTCAGAAGATGACACCCCTGCTGTCGGCTGTCGTCAGTCATGCTTCCATATATGTTATACACTGTGCGAACTTTGAATAGAACTTACGAGTGATTTTTATTTGTCTTATATATACATATATATATTATATTAATATATATATATATATTATATATATATAATATATATAATATAATATATAGATTATATTTATTAATAGCATCCATGACATTGGAATATATGATGTTTTGCAGTGTTTTCATGTTTTTTGTCAACATTGTCTCATATGTATCTGCGAACAGTGCCATGGTTCATTGAAACGCGAAAAGCCTTTGGTGTATCTATATATTTACTTTGTATAAAAGGAGTTTTCTGTTCACCATCCATATATCAATATATATATATAATATAATATATATATATATATATATATATATATATCGACACTTTGCACCTTTATATATATATATATATATTTGTGTAGTTAGGCAGCAATCCATTTAATATGCATGTTTGGTCGAACTCTTCAAAATGTTTGGGTTGGGTATGCATTTTTTGACTTTTCATGGGTACTGGGCGGGCATGGGTTTGGGTATGGCAATTTTGGAATAATGTCGCTAATAGTTATTTTTCACTTGATAACCAGATGTTTAACCAGGTAAATATGTTTTTTATATGATATGAGACACTTAAACAATAGACTTTGGCAATTATATGACAACAATAAATCGTGGTAAGTTATAGGGCAGTAATGTTTTTAAACAGTGTCTGATCCTAGGTCTGATCTAATATGATAATGTTTACCGCAAAGTGTTCGATAAGTTCATATCAGCAGCAACACACAGGTGCCTAATATTATTTTTCGTTAATATTATGAAAGTCAACATGCTAGGGTAATATGGTTGCGAGTTTTGTGAAAATAATTACTGCCTTAATCTTGAATGGGCCCAATGGGCATGGGTATCAATATTATAAATTTGAATGGGTCTGGGTCTGGGTCTGGGCTTGGGTGTTACCATGGGTTTCGGCTGGGTTGGGCTTGGGGTTTGGGCCACCCATGAATAGTCTCTGTCGAAACACAACCGCGTTTCTGGCAATTAGCAAGTTTTTTCTGTAGCTTTTCCAACGAGCGTACTATGGACTTAGCTTGGACTTACTATGGACTTAAGTCCAAAATAAATCCATCCTATGGACATCCTATGGTCCTATGGACTTAAGTCCAAGAGTTCGACATGGCTGCACTTTGCCTTGTCCTAGCCGCCCCACGGCCATGGCATCACAGCCACAGCCAGCCACAGCCAGCCACAGCCAGCCACAGCCAGCCACAGCCAGCCACAGCCGCCACAGCCAGCCACAGCCAGCACAGCCAGCCACAGCCAGCGCAGCAAGCCAGCCACAGCCAGTCCACAGCCAGCCACAGCCAGCCACAGACCAGCCACTAGCGCAGCCACAGCCAGCGCACAGCCAGCCACAGCCAGCCCAGCCAGCCACAGCTCAGCCACAGCCAGCCACAGCCAGCCACAGCCAGCCACAGCCAGCCACAGCCAGCCACAGCCACTCCCAATTGTCAATGGCTGGCCGTTGGCCAGCCGTGATTTTTTCTGCATATTATGTGTTTATTTTCAGTCTTCTGTTATGGCAACATGCAAAGGCTGCTTTTAAGCATGATTAGCTTGATAAGATTGATGCAAAAAAAATGTAGACTATGCAGCCACAGCCGTAGCCACAGCTATTAGAGATTTTCCTGTCCGGCCCACCCCATTAGCCCATGGGGTTCGGCCGGCCATGGGGATAGCCGCCCCATGTAGAACTCTACTGACGATTGCTTGTGAGATAATTCTCAGAAAGCGGTACGGACAGTATGAATCATAATTATTTTGGAAAATAATTTGCCTGAAGACTGGGAGTGACAAATTTAAACGTTCCCTTGAGGGGACCAGCGTTACTAGCCGAAATTCTGTGTATTCTGATGTCTGTGCCCGACCTGGAGGCGGTTCAGCTATATGCACCTCTCTTGAAACAGATGACTGGATTGCGTTATTAACGCGGCTCGAGGGCGCGTTCAGTCACAGGTCACCAGCCACTAACAGATCGGAGGCGGCTGTATATGGATAATTCATCCATCAGAAGAAGATAGCTCATCGCCGCAGGTTCGATACAGCACCCGTCTCTTTAGCTACTGTTGGCCAATGGTATATCAGATGAGAGATGGGTTTGCTAAGATATCGTTCTCTTTAGCTACTGTTGGTCAATGACATCAATTAATCAGAGATGGCTCATCGCCATGGGGCTGTTACACCACAGTTTTCTACAGCTCCACTGTTGTGCAGACGGCTGTTCTGTAGAACCAGACACTGATTGGGTCGTATTTTTATGTGAGTGATGTGAGTGATAGTGATGTGAGTGATAGTGATGTGAGTGATAGTGATGTGAGTGATAGTGATGTGAGTGATAGTGATGTGAGTGAATAGTGATGTGAGTGATAGTGATGTGAGTGAATAGTGATGTGAGTGAATAGTGATGTGGAGTGATAAGTCGATGTGAGTGATAGTGATGTGAGTGGATATATGTGAATGATAATGATGTGAGTGATAGTGTGTGAGTGATTAGTGATAGTTGAGTGATAAGTGATGTGAGTGATAGTGGATGTGAGTGATAGTGATGTGAATGATAGTGGATGGTGAGTGATGAGTGATGTGAGTGATAGTGATGTGAGTGATAAGTGAATGTGAGTGAATAGTGATGTGAGTGATAGTGATTGTGAAGTGATAGTGATGTCGGATGATAGTGGATTGAGTGATAGTGATGTGAGTGATAGTGATGTGAGTGATAGTGATGTGAGTGATAGTGATGTGAGTGATAGTGATGTGAGTGTATTGTATTGTATTGTATTGTATTTAAGAGCGTCCACTGCAGGAGTGGCTATTAAGCTAGTGATGTGAGTGATAGTGATGTGAGTGATAGTGATGTGAGTGATAGTGATGTGAGAGATAGTGATGCGAGTGATAGTGATGTGAGTGATATTGATGTGAGTGATAGTGATGTGAGTGATAGTGATGTGAGTGATAGTGATGTGAGTGATAGTGATGTGAGTGATAATGATGTGAGTGATAGTGATGTTAGTGATAGTGATGTGATTTATAGTGATGTGAGTGATAGTGATGTGAGTGATAGTGATGTGAGTGATAGTGATGTGAGTGATAGTGATGTGAGTGATTGTTTTTTTGGGATGTTGGAAGTGATAGTGATGTGAGTGATAGTGATGTGAGTGATAGTGATGTGAGTGATAGTGATGTGAGTGATAGTGATGTGAGTGATAGTGGATGTGAGTGATAGTGATGTGAGTGATAGTAATGCGAGTGATAGTGATGCGAGTGGAATAGTGGTTTATGTGAGTGATAGTGATGTGAGTGGACTAGTGATGTGAGTGATAGTGATGTGAGTGATAGTGATGTGAGTGTAGTGATGTGAGTGATAGTGATGTGAAAGTGATAAGTGATGTGAGTGAATAGTGATGTTTGGAAAGGGTGAAATTTAAAGTGGGGGGGATGTGAAGTGATAGTGATGTGAAGTGATAGTGATGTGAGTGATAGTGATGGTGAGTGATTAGTGATGTGAGTTGATAGTGGATGTGAGTGATAGTGGAGTGGAGTGAATAGTAAATGTGGAAGTGATAGTGAATGGCGAGTGATGTGATGTGAGTGATAGTTGAATGTGAAGTGATAGTGATGCGAGTGATAGTGATGTGAGTGATAGTGATGTGAGTTGATAGTGATGTGAGTGATAGTGAATGTGAGTGATAGTGATGTGAGTGATAGTGTGTGAGTGTAGTGATGTGAGTGATAGTGATGTGAAAGTGATAAGTGATGTGAGTGATAGTGAATGTAGTAAATGCAACAAAGTTTCTGTTTCTATATTCCTTCACACCAACCAGCACGCATCACTCCTCACGTCTCGTTCCCAGCTAACTGCCGGTCGCAGTGCGATTCGACAGAACCGCTCCGTCGCGCTCCCCTCCCAGAACAGCCCGCTCCCCTTCCAGAACACGCCGGCCCCTTCCTTCTCAGACGGCCGTCTCCCTCCCCGGCGGCCGCACCGATGCATTCCCTCCCCGACGGCAGCCGCGGCGACAAGTAACGTCAAACACACACCCACACCCACACCCACACGATCACACAGAGCAGAGCGCTGCGCACATTGACATTAACACACCTCCCCGCTTCTAAGGAGCATCAGTATATTAACGCCAGTCTAGCCACCGTATCCTCCGTCAGCGGCGGCCGCCTCGTGCACGTACGCTGCGCCGCTGTGTGTCACTACGCGGAAACTCGTAGCCGCCCTCCCCGGTCGGCTAGTCGTCCGCTCGTGCCATTGACTGGTTCAGGCAGATCTGCATATACAGCACCAACCGCAGAAAAGCGTCTAAAACTTCTTGCTTCAACCTCGTGCAACGAGTCAATCGTCGGTGGCGGCTCAATGCTTATGCACACCCTCGATTAACCGGCTCCGGCGCTGCCTCGATAGCGGGCTGCCGACTCGGTACTCCGCAGACCGGCAACATAACTGTCACGCTATCGTCATCGTCGTCTGGGTCGGCGGTGGGCACTACGATGGGAGTGGCCCCGGGGTCTGCTGTCTCACTACGGTGACGCACATTCCTCACATGTCGACCTGGCATAATGTCGACCTCATACCGTCTGGGGGGAGACCACTTTGGTTATTAATCCCCTCGCCGACGGTGTGTCGCATCGGCCCCCTCGTCTCCGTACCCATACCGCATCTCCGACACGGTACACACCCGGCTGGCGTGTTCCGCATGACGGCAAGGCGCCCTGGTCACGTTCCAGCACCTCGGGAGAGGACGGGCCCATGCCCAGGTCACTTCCGACATGTCGGAACACCCCGCGGATCGGAGCCGTGGCCGCGTCGCTCCCGTCTTTAGGCGTCACATTGTAGCGATGAACTGCCTCGAGCGCGGTGCATCCCTGTCGGGCGGCCATCACCTTGATTGTGCGGTGATTTCGCTCCACGATGCCGTTACCAGACGGCTCGTGTGCCGCCCGGAACACCATTCTGGTGTCCCACCGCGCCGCGAAGGCAGCCATCTCCGTTGCCCCGAAACTCAGTGGCATTATCGGCAGAGGATTTCGGCGGGGCTCCTCTCATCGCAGAAAAATCCCCTCCAACTGGCCGACAATCTCGCCTCGCCGACGACCGTCGTCAAGCTGACGCCCAAATGGCGTACCGCGGAACGGACCGCAAGTTCTATAGTCAAGAACTGATCGGTGCCCGACTGCGTCACGTCAATTGCCAGGCCGCGTCCATGTGGGCGCGAGACGTCGAGAGAGCCGTGCCGCCATGCGCTCCCTGGCGCCGGATCGATTCGACGCGCAACACCTGCAACCCCTGACAACATCGCGCACAGCCGACCTCGCCACTTGCGCGGTGCCGAGTTCACGGCGGGCGTACCAGAAGGTGCGCCTTACCCCCTGATGTCCGACGTTCTCGTGAACCGTTCGGATCTCGTCTGCCGTGGCTGTCCTTCTGACAGCGGCCACCGCTGCCGGGGCCGCGGGCCGGAGCCACTCCTTTGGCACGCGCGACAATGCGTCAGCACGATTGGCTGCCGTTGGCACCAGCGTCACCGCCACATCCAGCTTGTACTCAGCCACCAGCTGCCTGAACACTCCGACGCGCCGCCGGATAAGCATCTCTGACTGCGCCTTCCGTCGCAGCCGTGCTTTTCCCGATAGCGCGTCGGTGAGCCAACGCTGAACTGTGACGGAATCTGTTCGCAGCTGGATGCGACGGAACCCCCACGCCAACGCCATATTGATGCCACTAACGGCCGCGTCCAGCTCCGCCATGTTGATGTGGCTGTCTACGTCAGCAGCTGGCCGCAACCATGCAGCGTCCTCGATGACAGCGTCCGTGTCAGGGTCCGTCAACACCACACCTCGTGCGATCGAGCTGGCGTCAGTCCAGACTACCACAGCGTCACCTTCGACGTTCCACTGGCCGCGCGCAGGGTCAGCCTCGGCCACCCGCCTGGCTACCTCGTCGATCTGCCGGCGCACTGCAGCGTCGTCAATGGGATCATCCCACCCGGTGGTCGCTGCGTTCGCTACCCGCTTCAACCACGCAACGGCCGGTCGCAACCATCCCGCGACGGGCACGTGTGAGACCAGCTGCCCCGCCCAGGCGAATACCGACCGTCGCGTGAGCTTGGCGGGTGGCTGCGCCGGTGTCCCTCCGTCTCGCCTCCACTGGAGCACGTTCTCAGCGTCTCTCCCCACGTGCAGTCCCAGCAGCCGCGCCCCGTCCGCAGCGCGTTCAGGGGCCTTGCAAATCAAGCGAACCTGGCGAAGTGCTGCGCTACCTCCGCGGCCGACACGCGGGTCTCGTCGACCAGCAAATCGTCCGCGTATGGCAGCACAGCAGCCTCCAGACCCGGCCCTTGGACCAGCACGTCGCGAACCACAGCGCGCATGATCAGGGGAGGCAACGCTGAGCCCGAATCCAACGAGTTAAACCATACCGCCTACACCAACGGCCACCGCATCTGAAAGGCCATAGCTCAGCATCAACATGAAGCTGCAAAAATTGCCTTCTTCAGGTCGATGACGGCCGATATTAGTCCCGCGTGGCGCCGCCATCCGACGCAGCTGTCGCAGCAAAACGTCCGCATCCGCAGTGTGCGGGGCGCCAGGTTGGCCTTTTCAGCTCGCGGTAGTCCAGCACCGGCCTCACCTTGTCCTTGGCCGCCTGGACTACCGCCAGATCGGATCAGCCCCCGCGCCGGCCCGTGCTCCCGCTCATCGTACGGCTGCAACCACCCTTCTTTCATCCACAGCTCTAGCTCCGCATCAAACTTCTCCCGTGCCGCCTTCGGCACGGCGTACTGCGCCACCGTGTTCCGCAGACCCCGGGGCCCCTCGCCGTCCGCCCACTTCCACCTTACCGTCCACACGCCGTCGTGGAATCGCGCCACAAAGTCCGCCGTTTCGATGCACCGATCGCCCGGGCCCCTGCCCGCCGCCGCCGCGACTCGTCCCCCATCGTCTCGTCCGTCTCCGAACCGCACACCGCCGTCCCATACACAGACGCCTCCCAACGCTGTCACTCCCACCATTCCCAGAGCACGTCCACCCAACACCGCTCCTCAACCACTACGCAACGCACCGCGCGCCCCTGCGCCTCCAACACCCACTTCTCTTCCCGCAGCAGCGCACCACACTAACCATTGACCGCCGTCATGTTAACTTCCCGCCGCTTCCACCGCCGCGCACACCCCCACGTACACGATCACTTCCTCGCACCCCGTGTCGACCAGCGCCCGACACTGCGGCGTTACTGCCACCGTCACTACTGGCGGGGCTGCTCGTCCACCAGCGTTGTAGCGCGCACCGGCGGAGCAACTGGTGGTGATGCTGCTCCGCCGCGGCCGTTGGCACAGCGCCGCAATGTGTCCGAGTCATCCGCACAGCCAACACCGCACGGGTCCTCCAGGCTGCTGTTGGGTGGAAGGTGGTTGGTTTCTTCGCAGCGTTGCTGAACCGGCCCGCCCGAGCGCGCTGTCACTGCGGCGACCGGCGCCGCCACCACCACCGCTCTGGAGAGAGCCGATCTGGCCCTATCCAGCACTCGTTCCAGCGCGACATCGGCGTCGTCGCAGCCGTCACGTACCGCCGCCTGCACTGCCTCTGGAAGTCCATTTACAAAAAACAGCACCAGTGTTTTTTCCGCCAATCCTCCCATCAGCTCGGCCAGCTGCTGAAGCGACGCTAGATCACGTCAGCTGTTTCACCGGGGCGCAGGCGCCCGCCGCAACATTCTCCGCCTGCGCTGCGAATGGATCCATGGCGAACGCCTTAAACATTTCGCCTTTACTTGCGGCAGAGGTAGCGCGTGCCTCGGCATCCGCGACCACACGGCAAAAGGCCGCCGCAGGCGCGTTCGGCCAGTACCGCATTAGCGATACTCGACGGAGGCCGCCATAGCAGGCTTCCTGCTCGAGCCACTCCACTTACGTTCCGGAACCTCAAATTCCGGAATGGAGCGGGCGTCGAAGGCCGTTATCTCTGGCTCTCCTCCCACCGCTCGTCACCCGTGTCGCTCGGCTTGCAGCGCACACCTCGAGGATTCACAGTCACAATCTGATAAGTTATAAGCCGAAATAGCTTGTAGTAAATTCAAACAAAGTTTCTGTTTTCTATATCTTCACACCACCAGCACCATCCTCATCACGTCTCGTTACCAGCCAACTGGCCGGCTCGCTCGAGTCGGAACACCGGCTCGTCGCGCTCCCCTCCCAGACAGCCCGCTCCCTTCCAGACAGCCGGCCCCCTTCCTTCCAGACGGCCGTGCCCCCCTCCGGCGGGCCGCACCGATGCATTTCCCCTCCCCGCGGCACCAGGCGCCGACACGTCAAACACCACACCCCCACACCCACACAGCCACATCACCAGAGCAGAGCGCTGACGACCACATTTGACTTAAACAGAAACCAGTATGGTTTTGTCCAGCACATTACCACCTTTCCAAGTTTACGTCATCTCGTGCGTTCATAATCATACGGTCAGCTTCAGCCAAAACAGCCAATCAGCGATTGGAAGTTACCGGGTGATACCCCGGGTCCCGACTTTTAGGAGCTGAATATAATAATTAAGAGGTTTCTTGGGAAAATGTGAAAGTCAAATCATTTTCGAGCATGCGCCACAACTTGGCTATCTCAACTCAAAACCTAATGTTAAAGGTGAACTATTCCCTTTAAGGCGTCTTACTGGTTATCGATATACCCTGATGACTGTCGCAATTCAACATGATGATTGACGATGACTCACAATTTACCAGCAAACATTTCACACGATTTACTTTTTTCCACATCTGTTAAAAATATCATCTGGCATGGTAATGCTATTCTATCATCATCATTTATTTCTTAAAGCACTCTACTTAATGTGGCTTTTACGTCTTAGCGTCAAGTTACGGGCGATCACACGAGTAAAATATAAACACATGAGGGGAATACAATCCTAAAGGTGCCTCCTTCAATGCAAGGCGACATTTCTGTTTACATACTCGTCTTCTTCACTGGTCTGATTCGAGTAGCCACTTTCTGGCTGTTCTACGACACTTCGCGGCGGTCCTACCTTTCTTACTATGGATTTCAGACAGTGTGAGACCCCGCTTTTTGTCGATAATTTGTTAAGAGATGGCCGAATCCGAATCAAATTTTCGCACAGTCTATTTCAGCCCAGGCGCCGATTTCTGTCCGTATAGTCTGTTAACAAAAATCAAACTTTTATGGTAATATGTCATTGGACTCGTAACGTTAAAATCTGCTCGGTAGCCAAATCCAGTGGACCCCACAGTAGAGGCTACCTGGACGTTAGCTGTTGAGTGTGGACCTCAACAGCACGTGACTACGGACGATGGTGACGATAAGACAGCACGTGCTTTTGAGGTCACAACCTACGTCACGGTAGCCTCTACTGTGGGAAAGGGTCTACCAGCAGATCTTAGCGTTACGAGTCAATGACAAGTACAATAAGTTTTGATTTTTTGTTTACCGACTGTACGGACAGAAATCGGCGCCTGTGCTGAAATAGACTGTCCGAAAATTTGATTCGGATTCGGCCATTCCATAACACGTTATCGCCAAAAAACGGGCTCTCACGCGTCTGAAATTCATAGTAACTAACTGAAAGCGCATTGTTCCACTGGTCTGC
Source organism: Semibalanus balanoides (assembly GCA_014673585.1). Lineage (NCBI taxonomy): Eukaryota > Metazoa > Arthropoda > Thecostraca > Balanomorpha > Balanidae > Semibalanus > Semibalanus balanoides. The sequence continues at coordinate 5,431 of VOPJ01004985.1, read as the reverse complement.
GGCACGGAAATGAAAAAACCTTAGCATGCTCAGTGCGTACCCGCGGTGATTGAAGGTCTGGCCGAAGCTGATTGGCGTCGGTCGGTCGCGTCTTCCTAGCGGACACGTTTCCACGGTACAGTGCACGCTCGCTTAGACTAGCCGGCGCCTGTAATTTTATATCTCTTTGTGGGTGCACGACACACCCATCATCCTGATTGATATCCTGCTAGTTTCAAATATCTCAGACAAAGACTGTGGCTTTGACACGACCTCAAACATTATTGGATGTCAGGTCACTTGACATGACCTGGCGACCTGACCTGAGATGAGCTGAGGTCGAAACCTGCACACAATGTGGGTAATCAATGCCCGGATAACTGTACCGAATTTAGCGTCGCGTCGCGAAGCAGTTTTTCCGCTATTCCCGAAAACCTCAGAGATGGGAGTCAAAATGACCCCTCCCTATCAGGGCAAAGGTTAATTATAAATACAGCTGTACTATTTCGAGGCAACCTGCAATGCGATGGGAGTGTTGCCCCTCTAATGAAAAAATAGGCAATAAACGTCAGATTAAGCGATACAAATTTATCACAAGTGTCCCTTCGTTGTCAAAGTGATCGAAATCCGACGAGAGAGCATGATTTGAAGAGATAAAAAATAGTGGCGTCATTGCAGCTTGGCGCTCTTTAAGCCGAGCATCTACAATTATTTTTGGTATCCAAAATCACTATTTCCGGCTAAACCACAAACAGAAAGTTCATCTACCCTCGGCCACTCCATGTAACGCGCAACATCGGTGATTCGTGGGCGGACACCTGATCTTGTCGCTCCGTGACGTCACAATTCGCGCACAGTGATTCATCCCCTTTGGGATCCAGCATTTTTGGGTTATGCCACAGCCGGTCCATGCTGTAATTTATTACTTCTTCCGAAAGTCAGTGAAACAATTCTGCTAGTCCCCCCCCCTATCGCGCTATGGGCCATGATCCCGATCTTGCCCACCATAATTGGTTTGAGTGATTTTTCCATTTCAATATGGAACATACAAGCAAATGTTCAGAATTGACCATGGATTAAGAATATGGTTATAGTTTTTTAGTATAATCACACACGAACGTATAAATGGCACCGAAACACGGAACTTTATATGAAGCTTACAGCAGGGAGTCAGCCGCTCCCAAAATTTATGTATGTTTACGATGTAATGACGAATGGGATAGAACAAAACATTTGAAATGTGCAGCAAGACTTCAGTTTAAAATGGAACCTTGGCTACAATGTTGAATCAAATTTAAAACTGAAAGTAGGATTTTTCGTGCTTTTATTGACAACTTTTGTTGACATAACAGAAATGTCAGCACAAACTTGAACGCAGCTTTTTCTATAGAGCCGATCTAATGGATAACACACGATAACACGGGAATACGAGCATGGTTGTGACCCTCAATGGTTTGGCTTGCTGTGGCAAGTCCAACTTCCTGTCCCAACTTGCCCCCGCACCCAAGCGGAATGATACAAAATCATAAAAAAATGTTTTAATCACAAAACCTTTTTTTGGAATATATTAAACAAAAGCGGAAGATATATTCGAGAACCAAGCATGGACGTTACCTGAACCAACTTTCAAAGCAATATCTGAATTTTTGACTGACTTATGTGTCCCTAAGTATCTACCTACTAATCGGTGGCAATCATAATAGGGCAAACCGAAATACGTGGCCGGCCTAGGCCGGCAGGAATCAAGAGCCATCTGGTGACCAACAGATGAGCTAAATCGATTGAAATTAGTACGAAATGGTTTCCAAAATCATAACACTTACTCGAAGTGCCCATGCCAATGAGCTGAGACTGAAAAAGGTCATATAAGGTCAGTAATCAATTATGGCGGGCTGGATCGGGCTTCTGGCCCATAGTGCATCGTCGCGTAGCATCCGCATATAACTGATGAGACTTGCATTTACAATGTGAGATGACTGTCGAACATAACCCCGATAACTTAAACAGTGGCAGATGGATGAATTTGAGCTTCGCTAAATCGGATAGGAACGTTGTGGTTCATCTGGCGTCTTTCGGACTTTATAAGCACTAAGTCGGTCTTTGTGTGATAGTTTTGAGACTGTTTACCATGAACCATCGCTGTGCTACATTTACCATGTGCTCTAACACCACTCTGAAGGTCTTTAGGACGTGCTGGGTCTCTCCCAGATGGAGGAACTGTACGTCGTCGGCGTACATTCCATTTTTACTTTCATTGAGGCAAGACGACAAATCGTTTGTAATAATTAAAATAGGATTGGTCCCAGCAGTAACCCCTGAACCACGCCGTGAGTGATTGGTTATGATGTTTCCCCGCCTCTAACCTTCTGATATCGATCCCCGAGTCAGCCACAGAATCAGTGGTCTTGTTTGCCATACCACGCAAGCTCCTCCAGCAGTCGGGGGTAATATAATTATGATAATTATATAATTAAATAGATAATTATGTCATCACTCATCATGTTAGGTTTAATACCCTCTGGTTTAGTTCTAAGCACTCCATTTCCTCATACTCTCACAAGTTGGATCATATATCAAAGTCAGTGTTGTGTCTGGCACCGTCACCCTGGCAACACGAGCTCTAGCAATTTCGGTATGAATTATTTGGCGCTCATCAGCAGGGCCTGCGGTCAGTGGCAGCGGCTGCCAACGGAACAGATATTATCCACGCGCTCAATTATTACGACAAATGCTGTGTTTGCTGATAATTTTACCGTATTGATAGAGCTCCATGTTGACATGTGCTAACTGGAGAAACCTAAATATTCATTAGTTGAAAAACAAGGGCACGTTTAGCCTTGTGTCGTTACTGATACCATTCTCTCAATTTTCTCTGCGATAGTTCTCCAGATTTGTAAAAAGCGATAGTTGTCCCAAAATTGTAAACAGCAACTCACGGTGGACTCTCGGGAATAATTTCCCGCTTGTGAATTCCGGAACACGCAGCATAATATCTTACGTCGTCGTTATCTTATACGTCGCCGCGTCTATGTGTACAAACGCGCTCAACATTTTCTCGTCGATCGTGTTCTGAACATTCGACGAAATTTTATATACAAGAAGGAGTGTTTTCTGAGCAATTGAGACACTGCATGCGGTTCTCCAAGGCAGGGAGGTACTATCCGATACCACATTCGTGATTTACCAACGGAAAATGAATCAATACTTTATATAATATATATATATATATATATATATATATATATATATGATATAGCATCTAGCTTATCGCCGCGTCTTTTCCTTTCTGGCTTCTATAGAAGCCATGCTGTTGCCAAAAGCGTCAGAGTGGCACCTCCGGTATATCCCTTTTCCGTGGTCAGACCATGAAGCAGACATGTGCCTGGATCCGGGATCCAGCTGAGATCTTGATCTCTGTGTCCTGTGTCCTGGGAACAACATGGGACATCAGATCCAGGTACATAATAGGCCGAGAGATCCACAAAGATGCCTATTTCTGATATATTTTATGTCAAGGGATCCACTAGGATCCCAGATCCAACTTCGGGATCCAGGCATGCTGGTAGGTACTTACTTCTTACCAATTTAATAATATTTGAAAATTAATTACATTATCTATGTTTGCTTATAGGTACAACTTACTAAAAAATTGCATGTACTAATTATCTAAAAAGTACATACTACATACACAAAGGAGAGACGATAAATCTTGACGTCAGTCCCTGTGTTTCAAGCTAGTTTTGAATTAGAGATTACCGAGATCCTAGATCCTTAAGCATTTTACGCCGAGAGATCCGGGAAAATCCCAGTTTTTCATGCATTTTACGCAAGGGATCCACCGGAATCCAAGATCTTCATGCATTTTAAACAGAGGGATCCACAAGGACTCCAGATCCAACTTCGGGATCCAGGCACAATGAAGTCCGGATCCGCCGCCCGCCGCCTGGCTGCTCTGCACTTTGCCATGCCGAGTCACCTGTCCTCGGCAGGTCACGTGACCTCGGCATCTGCCGATTCTCCTGTTCTCGGCAGGTCACGTGACCACCGCCGGCGTTAGGTCGCCGTCGTCTCAGGTCGGCGGCTGGTGCGCGGACACTCCTGCTATGGACACTCCACTCCGGACACTCCTGCTATGTGCTGCCCATTGAATGTTCAGTATAACCTATACGAGTATATGTGTTGTGTTAACGTGCACCACTGATGTGTATCGGTATGTGTGCGTGTGTGGATGTGCGTGCATCGTCTTATTTGTATAGTGCTCATGAAATTATATGTACCCACCCATGAGGGTGTGAAATAAATGGTATTATCAGCCGTTTTCACGATGGATTATTTTGCGCGATTTTGTTGTAAACGTTTTAAAATGTTTTAAAATAGCCGTTTTCACGACGGATTATTTTGCGCGAAATGTTTTAAAACATTATAAAATATTTTAAAATGTTTTAGAAGTGGCCGTTTTCCACGATTGGACTAATTGCGAAAAGAATGTTTTAACCCTCGCCCACGGGTCCCGTAGGGCGAGGATTTAAACATTTTTATCGCATAAATTGCGTCCATCGTGAAAAGGCTACTATTAAGCATTTTAAAACATTTAAAAATGTTTAAACAAATCCGCGCAATAATCCTTCGTGGAGAACGGCTATTATTATATTATTATTATTTTATTATTATTTATATTATTATTTTATTTTTTTATTTTTTTATTTTATTTTTTTGTTTTATTTATTAATTAATATATTATTATCTTATTATTATATATTTATTATTTATTATTTATTCATATTATTATTATAATTATTATAACATATTTTTACAATAATCCGTGGTATAACTTAGGTTGCCGTAAACAACCCATGGTATAACTTAGGTTGCCGTAAACAATCCGTGGTATAACTTTGATTGTCGTAAGAGTTCGACGCCTGCCCTTCTGCTTCTCGATGCCTTCACGAGACAGCGACAAAGATGGAAGTGCAGAACTGCTGAAATAATGTTATAAGTTGCCCAAGTTGCTAGGGCTGGCCTTTATAAAAAAATCACAAACATTTCCAATAAAGCAGAGCGTTTCTAATGAAAGCACACTTGAGTTGGCGGTTGTCCGACTATCCCGAGCACCAATGCCGAGTCATAAAACTATGCCTCTGCCTACATACGGTCGCAGATAAGACATCTGCCCTCCATGATCCGTTTACAAATATTACACTCTTTTTCGCCAGAGTTGGACAGATCAATGTGAGCATCTTCAATCCTCGACTCGATCTACCATTACTTACAAATGAACGTGAACTCGATTAGTCGATTTACGTTGCACATTATCTGCTATGCATCGAGAAAATATGAACTTCAATTGTCCGAAGAAGGGCCTTAGCCATTTCCTGTCAGCTGAGGCCCGTACCAGTCAGTGCACTGACGGCCTGCAGTCTGTCGCGGGATCTGATCAGCGACCCCCCCCCGT
>VOPJ01004984.1:0-30208 GCA_014673585.1 Semibalanus balanoides | reverse complement strand
GCATATTAATATACACACATGTTATCATGCGATCTGCAAAATTAATTTCTTGGTCACTTTTTTAATTCATACTATCGCCGACGGAAAACCCCAATTACAGGCGAAGTCACGGTTCAATGTACAATATGCAATGCTAATGTGTCGAAACTACATAACATTTCGTATTTATGAATGTTATAAGGGAAAAAATCAGGGCCGGCGCCACATATTTTCGGTTGGGGGCAGCTTTTCCAGAAAAAGAGCCCTTGACCAAAAGGGCCCACACAGCCTGAAATATTATGTGATATAGGCAGGGGCGTCGCCACAGGGGGGCGGGGGGACACCGTCACCCCAGCCGTTAGGCTGGGGGGGGGGGACTATCCCCTCCAGTTTTGGACAGTCTCCCCAGGCATTTATCTGCACTTTACTCGGAAACAATGCATTTTTTCAATATCGTGTCACACAAGTTTTGTTATTGCTTATACAAATTTGGAAAAGGAAGCAATTCAATCCATTAAGTGCATGGCAGAGCCTATCCTTGGCAGTAATTGCTTGCCCCAGGGCCCGTTCCCTTCATAACAACTTTTAGGCGGACATGTAGCTAGTCTGCCCTGCCCAGCTCCGAAAAAGGCAACGCGAACGCAAAGACGCGAACAATCGGCACGACCTGCTCCAGTGGTGCCAAGATTGCTGAACCGAAAGATCTAATTAATAGTGGGAACGCACAGGCAGGACCCCTCCTAATCTCATCCTGCGAGCTATCTCAACCCAGCTCCTCCAGATACACAGGAACCATTTATGCGCGTAAAAAGTCGTAAGGCTGCCTCTCGCTTGCTTTCAAATTATTTACTCTGTTACCCCAGCATGGCGGATCCGGGCATTTAGAGGGCAGTGGCCCCCAGGCATAAAGTGGCCTGTTTGCCCCCCCCCAAACGATCAAGGATCACAAAAGGAAAAAAAAAAAAAGCGCAATCGGTTATCATGTATAATGGCTTTGCTTAGGAGAAAACTGTAGCAAGTTAACAATTGATCAGGAAAAATAACATTTAACGTCAAAATGCCTTTGCAGGCAGTCGAAAATCCAGCTATCCGCTGTAAACAAACTGGAAAATTTCACACCGCTGCGGCAAGTTTCGCAATTGCTTAACAACTTGGTCTTAGTTTACTATCCTCTACGAGGCCGGAGGCCCACCGTCTATATTTCTGGGTTTCATCAGGCAAACTCGTAAAAATTTCGCGCCGCTTCGCGGCGCTAAATAATTTTAAAGTATTACGTATCTACTATAACATGGAAATTCATAATTGAGATGCCTGCAAAGAAAGCTTTTTTCGTCATTTCAGCTGACCCCCACTTAAAAACTTCGGCGACACCCCGCGAAGTCCGGGTTTGAAGATAAACGTTTATTGCTACTTATTTGTGTAGCATGTATAATACCGTAATTACGTATAAATATATATATATAATATATATATAATATATATATATATATATATATATATATAAACATATCATATAAGCATACCGTGCATGTATATCTAACAAAGTATTGCGCTTTTGCATGTTTTTTATGTTTTTTAAGCTCTAATACCAAAAAGGTGACTGGTCCCAAATCCGGGGGGAAAAATGTGTAACCTTTTTGCCAAAAAAAAAGTTGCCCCCCAACCGACGGCTGGATCACCAGTGTCCGCCCCCCAACTCAAAAATTTCGTGGCGAGCCCCTGGATATAGGTATATTTGACATCATTTCCATCTTTCTCGTTCCCGCACGCATTATGATTAATTTATGATTAAACTTTAACTCTATGTATGGTGGCCTATCGCAATACTCTATTACGAATTGCCCTACCTATCGCATTCCCCTCCCGATCGCAATGCCCTCCCGTTCCCAATGCCCTCCCGTTCCCAATGCCCTCCCGTTCCCAATGCCCTCCCGTTCATAATACCCTAATACGAACTACCTAATGACGAATTCCCCTCCTGTTCACAATACCCTCCCGTTCAAAATACCCTATTACGAACTGCCTAATGACGAATGTCCCTCCCGTTTGCAATCCCCTTCCGTTCATATTACCATATTACGAATCGCCCTATGACGAATTACCCACCCGTTTGCAATGCCTTCCCGTTCATATTGCCCTCCCTATCGTATTCACCTCCTGCTGTATTATGCAGTCCCCTCCTAGTTGTTAGTTAAAACTAGCCTTCCCAAGATCGAGCTGACGAAGGGTGTTTCAATGTACCCGAAAGCTCCGATTTTAATATTTATATTGTGAAGTAAGTCCTATTTGTATTTAAAGGGACACTGCCACCTTCCCAGAAGTTCTCAAATGTACGCCGCTTGTGGTGCTTAATATAAAGTAATTGCTGCCGAACACGATTAAGACATTTGTTTCTCACAAACAGTGCTCAACTTCATAAAAAATGAAGTTTGATATTTGGGAGATGACGTCATATGAAGGAATTTGGGGCTATAGAGAAAACCTTCACGCTGTCATATGTATGACAAGTGCATGGCTTATGTATGGCCAGAATGAAAACAAGTCGACTATCATCACATTTTAGTAAAAAGTGACGACGTCATCGGATCAGGGTCCCAGTTCAAAATACACTGGGTACTGGGAATGTTAGCGATTGTCAAAACCAAACTTAAATTTCTTTGTGATTCGACCTCGGTGGTTGTTTTAACTTATACTATACATAATTCAATGCCTAGCACGGAAAATTGCTATCTCAACTCAAATCTAATGTTAAGGTGGCAGTGTCCCTTTAATCTTCATCTGGGATCTCAAAGTCTTGTGTGTCAAGGGGCCCATTTGGCCTGTTCGGAGGTCCTTCCGACCTGGTCGGGGACTGCACTGGCTGCTTTGTCGCCCTGCCGACATGCTCAGGGGCCCCTCCAACCTGTCCAGGGGTTCTTCCAGTCTGGCTAGGAACTCATCCGGCATGTTCATTGTTCAAGGGCCCTTCCGACCGGCTCAGGAACTCTTTCGGTCTAGCCAGGTCTCTGACTTGCCCAGGAGCCCCTAGATCTGCCCAGCAACTCTTCTGGTCGGACTGCGCTGGCTGCTTTGTCGCCCTGCCGATATGCTCATTGCTCAAGGGGCCCTCCGACCTGCCCTGCGGCCCCTCAGTGCTGGCTAGGGGCGCATTCGACGTGTTCAGGGGGCCCTTTGACCCGCTCAGGGGCCCTTTGGGTTGTCCAGGGGCCCCTCTGACATGTACAGGGCTCTGTTGAACGTCCAAGGGCCCTCTGGTCTTTCAGTGAGGGCCCTGGTGCTCCTAAAAAAAAACTATAAAGTGCTCTTAACTCGACCGCGCTTCGCGCAGTCTCGTCAGCTCGTTCGCCCGCCAGGCTGGCCGAAAAGGGGCCCAGCTGACAGTTGGGGAGGGGGCAGCTGTCCCTTCTGCCCCCCCCCCCCGGTGGCGTCGGCCCTGAAAAAAATGGGTGTGGACGAACAGACAGACAGAAAGACAGAGAGGCAGACAAACAGATTTTCTTTCAATAGGTAGTAAGTTAGATAGTTTAGTTTTCAGTAGCATTTAAAACGCTCTGGGACGACAGTGTGTATAACCAATATCACATTTAGTTTATATGGATGTCTTCCCCCCAAGACATTTTGCACTTAAACTCTAATTCTAACTTCAAATAACTAATATCTCACCGCTTTCATCGCGACGAACGTCGCCAAACTTTGTTTACGTAACAGCTGATAGACTAGTACACCGCAATTTGTGCAGTAAAATGGAATTTCAGCAACGGCTGGACCGATTTGTTCATCGTAAGCACCAATCGATTCAGCGCATACGACTAAGTAAGCTGTTCTGAGAACTGGTGACCTCAGGTCATCACCGTGACCATGCTAATTCAAAAAGCCTTTATAGGCATTGCAGGATTTTTACTTGCAAAGTTACGGTAATGACCTGATGTCACCAGTTTCAGAGCGGCGGATTAAATCGTATGTGCTGAGTCGATTGGTGCTTACGGCGAGCAAACCGGTCAAGCCATTGCTGAGATTCCATTGTGCTGCAATGCGTATTTGTTTTTGTTTATGCATTTACAAGGTCACAGCGATGACCTGAGGTCACCTGTTCCAATTCGGAATATGAAATCGTATGCGTTGAATCGATTGGTGCTTATGAAATATGGTGAGTAAATCAGTACTGCCGTTGCTGAGATTCCAGCTTGCTGCAAAAACTCCACATTATATTGAGGTTGCCCCTAATTCATTTGTTTGTGTGTGACAAAACGTTGGCTTTAAGAATTTGCAACATCGTCGTACCCTTTCTATCATTTACAGGCGCGGATCCAGGGGGCGCTTGGGCACGCCCCCCCCCATGAGTCGGGACTTTCCTATGGCGCGCCCTGCGGGCGTGCCGGAGAGCGCAACTTTTATGTATTGCGCCCCCCCCTGACCGAAAACCTGGATCCGCACCTGATTTAAAGTGCCGTGGATGGTGCTAAAATATATGTGAACCTACACTGTACAGTCAAGGGCGGCCTCAGACGGCTGATGAAGAATTGCCCAAAGAAGGGGTAGAGTCGAGGGCGGCCTCAGACGGCTGATGAAGAATTGCCCAAAGGGGTAGAGTCGAGGTTCGTGACCAGGGGTAGTCGTTTTTTACGAGCAGCCTAAATATTATGCATCCGATAGCAGTGTATCATATTGCTTTGTGTCTCTTGCGGACTTCAGAAATGTTCTTGAACTACAAAAAAAAAATGCGAAGGGAGGGGCTTAAAGCCAATGCCGATGTGAGATGCACTATGTCAAACTGGATGTTAGGTGATGACATAAATTATATCTGCCGAGATGGGCTGAACAGACGCCGATTTGATGTACTACAGATCAGGCAGCGTCATGGATCACAGGACATCGCCGTGACTGTTTATGAAGACGTGTTGTGGCAGGACGTCGCCGTGACTGTTTATGAGACGTGTTTTGTGCAGGACGTCGCCGTGAACTGTTTTATGAAGACGTGTTATGGCAAGGACGTTCGCCGTGACTTTTATGAAGACGTGAGTGGCCAGGACGTCCGCCGTGACTGGTTTATGAACGACGTGTTGTGGCAGGACGTCGCCCGTGACTGTTTAATGAGACGTTGTTGTGGCAGGACGTCGCCGTGACTGTTTACCGAAGACGTGTTGTGGCAGGACGTCGCCGTGACTTGTTTATGAGACGTGTTGTGGCAGGGTTTGGCGTGACTGTTATGAAGGACGTGTTATGGCAGGAGTCCGCCGTGACTGTTTATGAAGACGTGTTTGTGGCAGGACGTCGCCTGACTGTTTATGAAGACGTTTATGGCAGGACGTCGCCCGGACTGTTTTATGAAGACGTGTTGTGGCAGGACGTTCGCCGTGACTGTTATGAAGACGTGTTTGTGGCAGGACGTCGCCGTGACTGTTTAGTGAAGACGTGTTGTGGCAGGACGTCGCCGTGACTGTTTATGAGACGTGTTGTGGGCAGGACGTCGCCGTGAACTGTTTATGAGACGTGTTGTGGCGGACGTCGCCGGTGACTGTTTATGAAGAAGTGTTGTGGCAGGACGTCGCCGTGACTGTTTTATGAAGACGTGTTTGTGGCAGGACGTCGCCGTGAACTGTTTATGAAGACGTGTTGTGGCAGGACGTCGCCGTGACGTTTATGAAGGAGTGTTATGGCAGGACGTCGCCGTGACTGTTTATGAAGACGTGTTGTGGGCAAAGGACGTCGCCGTGACTGTTTATGAAGACGTTTTGTGGCAGGGTGTTTGCGTGACTGTTTATGAAGACGTGTTTGTGGCAGGACGTCGCCGTGACTGTTAATGAAGACGTGTTGTGGGCAGGAGCGTCGCCGTAGACTGTTTATGAAGACGTGTTGTGGCAGGACGTCCCGCGTGACTGTTTTACGAGAGACGTGTTGTGGAGGACGTCGCCGTGATGTTTATGAAGACGTGTTGTGGCAGGGTGTTGGCGTGACTGTTTATGAAGACGTGTTAATGGCAGGGACGTCCGCCGTGACCTGTTTATGAAGAGTGTTGTGGCAGGACGTCGCAGTGACTGTTATGAAGACGTGTTATGGAGGAACGTCGCCGTGAATGTTTATGAGAGTGTTGTGGCCAGACGTCGCGTGCTGTTTATGAAGACGTGTTGTGGCAGGACGTCCGCCGTGACTGTTTAGAGACGTGTTGTGGCAGACGTCCGCCGTGACTGTTATGAAGAACGTGTTGTGGCCAAGGACGTCGCCGTGACTGTTATGAAGACAGTTGTTGTGGCAGAACGTCGCCGTGACTGTTTATGAAAGACGTGTTGTGGCAGGACGTCGCCGTGACTGTTTATGAAGACGTGTTGTGGGCAGGACGTCGCCGTGACGTTTTATGAAGACGTGTTGTGGGGCAGGAGCTCGCCGTGACTGTTTTATGAAGAAACGTTTATGGCAGGACGTGCCCTGACTGTTTATGAAGACGTGTTGTTGGCAGGACGTCGCCGTGACTGTTTTTATGAAGACGTGTTGTGGCAGGGTGTTGCGTGACTGGTTTATGAAGAGTTGTTGTGGCAGGACGTCGCCGTGACTGTTTATGAAGACGTGTTGTGGCAGGGTGTTGGCGTGATCAGACATGCTACCACCACCGCGGCGTTGAATACGCTGGAGGTGTAGTGGAGGTGAAGTGAACGGTGGAGTGTGGTGGAGGCGGAGTGAAGGTGGAGGTGAACGCGCTCTGTGTTCGTCGCTGAAAGATTTCCAGGCAAGAAGGGCACGTGGAAGCGTCAGACACGCCACAGAATCTCTCTGTGAAAGTTTTGACAAGTTTCACTTATTTTATGAAAGTTTCAGTCGGTTGAGGTCTGACATCACAGCTGACGATCAAAACTTATCTTGCTTATTACCACCCAACCACATTTTTGTCAACATATGATATTCTTACCAGCATACTACAAAATACTAAGGGGCATGTCTAGAAAAAAAAATCGCACGTTAAAGTTGTTTAGTTAAAGGGATTATACGGGTTTCACTTTCAGTCATGAAAGGAAATGCACTCTTTGCAGTTGTATGAGCTTTAACAAGTTTAAGACATAACAGGGACCTCAATGCTCATTTAGTCCATCATTTCAGCAATTACCAGCGTTTTTGTTTAGCAAGACTTGTAACAGATAACGAGTACGTACTTGATCGGCATAACTGTCCACCACTTTTATCTTAGAATCTTGTATCTGCAAGTCCTAGATACACTGCAAGTCCTACACTGGATCACAAAATAACTATCAGCAATTCAAAACTTACGGGACTCTTTATTACCTACATGCACTGTTCGTTCAGGTTGTATGGTTTTCGCCGCCGCCTCATCTCTGGCTTGACGCGTTGAAGAATTTGGTCTTTGGCGTATTCTCAGAATTTTGGCCTAAAAGTCATGACAAATATTGAATTTGATGGAGAAACTATAGGTTACTAGTTTTTACCCATAAACCTGTTACTTCTGGATGTTTTTGGAACAAAATATATTAATTTATCCAATACTGTTATTTTAAACCGAAAATATGACAAAGTACAAAGGTGAGGTGTTTTTGATTAGCATAAAGAGATGACTGACTCTGCCTCAGGAGAGTACTTGGCGAAAGTTCGGGTGTCTCACGGCACTTTTGAATTGTTCTTACGTGCAGAGAGAGGTTCATTTCAGAAAACAAAATGGGCTACCGTCACCCAGCGTTTGCTTTCTAACCAACTTTACCCAGACGTTTTACCTATGTAACTCAATTAACCGCGCGCCCGCACTGTGGGGGGGGTGTTTTGAACGACCTCTCAGTCTGGTTTTTTTTCAAGATAAGAAAAAACGGCGGCGCGTAGCGCCGGCCGAATTTTGGCATAAATAATCTTGATGCTTTTCGCCGCACATTTTTTGCGAAAATTCAAGTTTCGTATCGGGTTAGGTCAGGTCACCAGGTCAGGTCAAGTGACCCCACCTACAAAACAGTTTTGCGGTCGTGCCATGACCACAGTTTCAAACGGATCGATATCAAACTTTGAGGAATACATCAAGTCATCAGGATCTACAAAATGTGTATCTCGGATTTTTGATATCGGTGACCTGAGGTCGGGTCAATTTTGTGACCTCCCATTATAAGTCAAGTGGAGAAATATTCAAATGCTTTCTTTTTCGTTGATATCAGTCCATTTCATCTCTGGAAATGTTATAATAGGTTATTATTTAATCTAAGTGGCAGGTTTTGCTCAGGGACGCTTCGGGGTCTCTGAGGTCATCCGAGGTCACCAAACACATTTTCGTCAATAACTCTAAATATAATGAAGATAGAGAAGTGTAACTTTCACCAATGTGTTTGTCTCGCCAAGACACACCTCCTGATATGCAGCATGACCAACTTGGGTCACCACTTGACCTTGACCTGAGGTCATTTTTTAAGTTGACTCATCAAATTTGTAATAATAATAATAATAATAATAAATGACATAATTCAAAGCGCCTTGACGAGACAAACACGATGGCGTAAACAGTATCGCGTTATCTTTGTTAGGTAGAAGTATTCGCGAATATAATATTTTTTGCAAAAATTTAGCATTTTGGAACTTTAATGACTCTAAAGGTCCAACTATTGACCTGAGGTCATTTTTTGAGGACATACATGCGATTGCAATTTCAATGGGTAGCGATTTTTTAACGTTTGTTTTAGATAGGCATAGTTTACGAATATTTGGGGGTTTCTGGAGCGATGTCTAAATTGGAAATTTTACCTTCGATGACCTCTGGTGACTCTGAGTTTGGACGTCGAGCGAAAAAAAGTCTGAAATGTTTCAAAATGATTTGTGATAACGGAGGTTCGAACAGTGTTTTTTTTTGTTTGGTCTAACGTACCGTAGGAGCGAAGTTAGAGGGGGGGTGTTCAAACACCCCCCCCCCAGTCGGGCGAAGGAAATGCAGAGGCCCAGTGGGGCGCGGGTTAATCTGGTAAAACCCCTTAAAAGAATGGATCATCGAAACATTCCCAAACATTTCAGTTTCAAAAAGTTTCGCACAATTATCTTTCGTGAAAACGGCTGATAACACAACTACTTTTCCCCAAGAGACTCCTCGGAAGAAAACCTGATCATCTCAGTGTTGACCGGTCTGTCTGCGTCATTCCCTGCAATTGGCGCGCGTCAGTGAATTCGTCAGGAGCCGCCTGTCGGCAGCGGTGTGAGCGGCGGCCACTGACGGCGGTGCCTCGCGCGTGCGCTGGCCACCCGACTGACTATATGACGGGCCGCGCGCCACCGGCAGGCCACAGTGCCGCACCGCGTTAGAGGCGCCCCGCATACCTACCTGAGGACGCCTCGCCGCCACCACCGCCGACCTCACCGAGAGAGATACAACAGCCACTGCAAGGTCAGTATCTACGGGAGCCGAGCTGTCAAAACCGCCGGCAGTCAGCCGCCCCAGGTCAGCTTAGGTCAGGTCACGCTTAGGTCAGGTCAGCAATCAGTGAGACAGCTGGGTCAGGGCAGGGCAGCATCTCTCAGGTTCAGGTCAGAAACAAGAAGCACAATGTCAGGTCAGGCCAGCATCAGTCGCCCCGAGTCAGGTCAGTGTCCACTTGACGCACTCACCGCTAATAAATTAGCAGTTAAGAGCTACCATATTGCATACGTGATGTGTTGAGGCGATCTGTTACGGGTAATACACATTAATTGTTTCTTTGATTAATTTGACGACAATAAACAGAGCTGCCTCGCTCTTTAGGCGTGGTTTTCGCTTCACAAATAAAGGTTAACACCTAACAGCATCCCCGAACGGTAACGCGCAGAGAAAGATAGACAGAAACTTCTTACTTCGGCTATCAAGTATCAAAGAAAAAGAAGAGAGAAGCAGTTCATACAAATGTGTACTACATAAGGAATGTTGCTGTTGTTCAGGAAAGCGATGAAGTTATTTGTTAGCAACCAGAATGACAACTTGTCATGTCATCAGTCACTCCGACAAGTGTTCAGTTGTGGGGGCAGCGGTGTTTTTATAATGAAACGTATATGAACCGGACCTAGGTCGTATTATTATCGTTCTATTAATAAACACGCTCCCACAACTGAACACTTGTCGGAGTGACTGATGACATGACAAGTTGTCATTCTGGTTGCTAACAAATATTTTTGTAGGTACCAAATATTAATTGATTATAATGTCAGTTTGATTTATATAATTATTATGACTTTACTTAAAGGGAGTGTGCCTACTCTTTTAAAATGTCAAATATATTGTATTACGGTAAGAAGCTATTGCTTGATTATTGGTTACGATAAAATTCGCACGCTGGAGCCCCTTTAGTCGATTTTCTTATATTCTTGTTTTGCTTTTGGTTTTTGTTTAAAACTCATAAACGGATCAATCGCACTATAAGACAGAGTAGCGAAGATGTTACCTATAATGGCGGCACTGGCCAGAGCTAAAATATATGCTAGCGTTGTAAATTTAAGGCAATGCTTCTAGGTGCGAAAAGCTCTTGGCGACTATGATAATTAAGTAATAACTGCCAGTATGTGATTGGCGACTTTGGTAAATATCTCGAGCAACTAAGTGATCTGGGAGAATGAAGGACATGGCTAAATTCAGAAAACATAGTGTTCTTACAGGACTAGTGTCAACCACTTCCACATGACCAATGTGAGTAGGCACACTCCCTTTAAGTCAAACGGCATACTTCCCCAAAATCAAAGCGGATAAGACTCCAAGAATCCCGCCAAGAGCCCCAAATGTGTCCGAAGCATTTATGTCCACCAAAGTTCTGACATTCAAATAGTGCGAAACTCGTATATGCTGTAGGAAAACATGACTGGTGTTCAATCCCTTGCATTAAAAGCCAAACGCACTGGGACACCCACAAGGTATCAAAGTAGTATGATTTGATATTGACTTTGCATATAACATTAAAAAGAAAACATTTGTGCAAGTGTTGAACGGTAAAAAGACTGTCCCATAGTTTCCCTCTAAAAGAGACTTCCAAATCAAAATTACAAAATTATAATTTTCCAGATTGGATTCCAAATATCACCATTCACAAATTCCAACACGTGCAGGCACGTAGCCAGGATTTTTCGGGGGAGCACGTCGGAAATAATCACATTTTGTTCCTCAACCATATGCTGCTGACAGAGAATCGCATTCTATCTAGTGTGCAATTATTTTGCTCAGGGGGCGGGGGGGGCATGGCCCCTGTGCCCCCCATTAGCTACGTCCCTGAACACGTGCGCGTACCGTGCAATATCTCCCACCAGTCCAGCTGCCCCCGTGACGGCCGCCGGCCCGGAAGGCAGTGTTTGCCGCCGGCCAGACTAGAGGATCCGATGGCCCGTTTATCAGACAGTGTTGAGTAATGTCTCGTGGTACCCGTATCGTGTGTCGCCTCTTCCAGGGAGGGTTGAGTGGTGCCGCTCCCTGTAAGACACCTCGTCCGCCCACCAGCTGCGTGATAAACAGAACATTCCGAGCGGGTCATACTCACTCAGTGAGCGGCAGATGAGTCATCGGAATGGTATTGTCCTTCCGACCGGACGTACTTGACATCTTCATTCTGGAAGTGTGCCTACTCTATTGGAATGTCAAGTATGTTTTTATTTCGGTAAGAAACTATTGGTTTGATTATTCGATACGATCAAATACACGTCTGAAGCCACTTAAGTCTATTTATTACTTATATTCTGTTTTTCATATTGTTTTGTTTCAAAATCCATAAACGATCGCTACTATAAACCGAGTAAAGAAGATGTTATCTAGAATATCGCACCAAAGACAATAAACAACCCCATACGAACAATGTAAAATAGTTATCGAGGCTTCTGTTCGGCAGCTGCTATCAGCGCGCATACGAGCTGTTTTCTACTGGTCAGCGTTAACGATATATATGCTAACGTTGTAAGCATAAGGGCAATGCTGAAAGCTTTCTGGCGAATATCGATAATTTTGTGTTGCCAACATGATCTTGGCGAATTTGGAATATCTCAGCAACTAGAGTGAATCTGGAGAAATGAAGAATATGGCTAAATTCAGAAAACAATATGTTCTATAGACCAGTGTTAACAACTTCCACATGAGCGATGTGGGTAGGCACACTCTCTTTCAGATAAATAATGATGTTTTGTTTTTAGCAACAATTTCTTAAGTTACTTGGTACCTATAGTATACAAATGTCCATCTAAATTTAATAATTCAAAGTTGAAAGTCCCTTAATTTAAAATCAAATAATCCCAATATACAATTTTTACTAACAAATCCCTTATTCAAAGTTGTAAGTTTGGAAAAAATAAACCAGGTACATAATACATATACTTTTTTCGGAGTTAAAGGTCGGTGTTTTCCACCACTATTGGGTAGCGCGAACATATCTGGCGCCTTTGTATCAATCTGTTTAACATTGAAGTACCTTCTCGTTGAATTACCTCAACAAATTTCATAAACTAAATGCGTTGCCGTCCGGGCCAAGTTAATCCGCCGAATACTCAATACATCGCAGTTTTCTGAAACGTTAATTGATTGATTATGGGGAAAACGGTTCAAACACATGTTTCATTTGCACATTGCAATGCATTAACTACCTGTTTGCTGAAAATTAATGGAAAAGTCGAAAACACTAAATAGGTCGCCGTCCGCAGGCCAAGCTGAACTACCGATTTCAATGCACTTTTTCAATGCTTGGTGATTATTCATAGAAGTTTGGTACACATTCGCAAATATAAGGAGCATGAAACATATATGTCTTCATTATAAATGAGTTTTCGTAGGCAGGCTAATTTTAGCTCGGACACTGAATTCGTTACCAAGTAATAAAGAATACCGACCGTTATAAGCGTGGAACGCTTATCAACTTGAACTTGAAATGCCTTTCGATAGGAATGTGTATATGTAAAATGTGATCAATTTATAATAACTTTCGGTCTCCTCTGTCAATTTTATGTAATAACTCCATCTTTGTGGGAAAAATGTCATTGTTTTCCCTTTAAACTGGAGTGCACGATTTGATGTTCGTGAAAATGTCATTGAAGGTAGCCTATATAACTTTTCAAGACGAATAAATCTGGATAAAACCACTCCACTGTTTGTATACTCGTGAAAACGTCACAGAACGCAATCATTTTCCAGACGAATAAGCTGAACACAGTTGCGAACCGTAACAAACCCACCATCATATGCTATAGACGGCACTAACTTTCCTTGAATGTGTCACCAACTACGCAGTGCTGACTGGAGTGGCTCTATAATAGCGGCGCGGCTAACAAGGTCGTTAGTGTGGTGGTAACAGTTAGTTCGGCGTGGTAACGCGATGCGGTGCGTGGCCGCGTCGCGTAGGCCTGCGTGACCGCCGCGCCGGCAGAGAGGGAGAGTCCGGGGTCATCGCCTCCCCGAGAGCTCAGGCCGGCCAGCACTGCTGAGCGCCACTGCCGCCTGGCGGCACCGTTACCGGCCTGTCCGACCAAGCAGAGAGAGGGAGAGAGAGCTGTGTTTACGAACAGATTCTCCGCGCGATAATCCCACCGGCCACGGTCATTGTCATAGATTCGACAGACACTGGTGTGACCGGTGCCGCCGGAAACAGCCGCTCCTCGGCAGACCGGCAGGACGGGCCGCTGCTGCCGGGTGGGGGGGGGGTATGGGGCCGCTTGACTGCCGGTGGTGGTGGGGGGGGGGGGTATGGGGCTGCTGACTGCCCGGTGGTGTTGGGTGGTGGGGGGGGGGCTACGGGACGTCAGGTTGGTCAGGTTCGGTTGATGGGTCGCCGTCGAGGTGAGGGACTGGTGGAGCGGCGACACAGCCAGCCAGGCAGTTCCGGCGGGAAAGTCTGTCGAAAAAGTTTGATGACCTTTTGTTGATTTGGCTAAAATAAAGATGTTACTACACTGAGCTTAATTAAGCAAGTTTGTATGAATTATGAAGCCAGTCTCATGCACCTCAGGTAAAATCCATATTCAATATAAAGCTAGTTAACAAAAGAAACATTTTTGGAAATCCTTGACAATTATAGATGATATTAGGAAATAAAAATTCCTCCGTCCGGTTATTGGCTATTTCTCGAGGGGATCAACCATTCACCTATACATCTTGGTCGATAGAAAAAAATGTATTGGCGGTCGCAATTAAATCCTAATTGACGCTTTATCACGGAGACCAAATAATTGTAAGATATCTCATAACATTCATTTAGTGCCGACAATTAAAGCCAAAAATATCCGAATGATACTGACCAATCTAAATTGATTATTGATTGGTATCGTTAGATTAGTGTTATTGCTCCCTCAGATCAAACGCTATAAGTTGAGTGACGTCATCATGTCCAATCAAGCTAGCGTGTAGGTCCGTTTTATTTGCAACACAGTGAACGCGGACTACAGCAGCAGAAGTTATCATCCTCATGACAAGGACCTGACAGGGTATCGAGCATCGGCAATCGGAAGATGAAACGCAATATGATTTCTGAGTGATTTGAGTGATCTGAAAAAGTGAAGGACCCCTTTTGCAAGTTTTGCTGGGATGGATGACTGGAGTCAGATTGCTTCGCTAGGCATTGTTTGTTGCGTGAACCCTGACCCCTGCCATCCGATCACTTAGGTCGTGTTCTGACCGCACATTCCCGCTGCGGGAGTCCCTGGAATCCCCGGCGGGCATTTGGACTGCACTACTCCACCACAGTTCGGCAATGTTCTTATACATTTATATTCCTGTTAATTCTTAGCTTCGGAAATCAGTAGAAAGCACTTATCTACTAATTTCCTGGGATCCCCGCAGGAATCGACGGCCAGAACACGCCCTTAATTCCTGCGCGACGGCAAAATAAACTAGTTTAAGCCAGCATTGGCATCAAGCAGAACGGAGCGAGTTAGCATTGTGTCGGCAAACTGATTACAAACATGTGTACGCATCTACGGCCAGACATGTGCAAGTGCAAGCACAGGATCTTTGATCCCTGAGGAGAACCCTGCGACAAAAGGCAATATTGGATCCCACTGGATCCACGACAAAATACAACAGTGGAATTGGATCCAGTGGATCCTTCGATTAAATTTGGTAACGGATCACAGGATCCCATGATAGCGATAAAATGGATCTCTGTCCTACAGCTCTCGGATTCGTTAAGCCCAACTGAGAATTATAACATAATTATAGTATTGCATGCAAAATCTAACTAAAGGCTTAGGTCCATGCTAGATTAATCTACAGGGAATTCAAATATACTTATAAATGGGTTCCAAAATACATAATATTCATTATGGCGGGTCAGGGATCCAGTGGATCCCAGTAAACAAAATGGTGCCTGCGCTCTCGGATCCCGGCGGATAAGTCGACCAATGTTGAAACGATCTATGGACTGCGTGAATTGGGATCCATCGGACAATTGTGAAGGTATCTCCATGATCGAGTGAATCCGGGATCCATATTCTAGAATCAGAGAAACACCCCGGGGGAAAATCCCCGTTTCGGGATCCGAGCACATGTCTTGTTTACGGCCATTTACATGGGTATATTCTGTTTCTGATGCTCACAAGATCGTGCAGAGATGATTCGAATCAACGAAAGTGTTTATTCCCAGCCTGCATTTATTTATGGATGGTGAAAGTTTCTTTTAGTTGTGTAGTGTTGAAATATTTTTCACGTAGCATAGCGCATGTGTTATTTTACGACAACATTATCAGTGTATATCTTTGCATAACCAGTAAGGCGCCGTACTCCGCAGTTAGCGATGAACGAGCCAGTGCAAAGGAAATGTAGGCATGGTGAATTTCAACACGCGGTTGGGAAAGTAGTTTCTGAGATACAAAAAAAAATGCACACGTACTCACGTGCAGAGGCAACCTATGGGAAGGCAGCGGTTGTGGGGTCCCTATCCACACACCAAATTTGAACATAATCGACTCAGCCGTCCCTGATATATAGAATAGGGGTGTGTACGTGCGCACGTGCAGAATCACCCCACCCCTGACTAGTGAAAAAGCGGCGGCTGAGGGGTACCTATCCACACACCGAATTAGAACACAATCAGCCCAGCCGTTGCGGAGTGCAACACACCTCACGCGGCGCGCGCCGCCGCCATGCGCAGTAGTAACACACTAGTCGAGTCGGCTCTGGACTGACAGGGTAGGATGAATGGGGCTATTCAGCAAAGAAGCCCGATTGTCAATCGGACGTGCGGTTGCGGAGATATGAGCTTCTCAAAAGCGTCGTCACGGGCCGGGTTGGGCCGGGCCGCTCATATTCATATTTTTCCCATATACCACGTAAGGACGAGCGAGCGCGTGCTCGCTCGTAATCAGTGCAGTGAAAAGGGAGGTATCCCTGAAATCTATGCACGCACAACCACAAACAAGATGGTTGAAGATGGATTTCGGCCCATCTGTAAGACTACGTTCGCTCGAACGTTTCGCGTTTTCCACTCACTCCGTCTGAATGAATTCACAGCCCACCAGGACGCCGAACCAAACTGATAAAACGGGGTGCAATGGAGTTTAATAGTATCAATGATGCTGATTCGGCTGACTATGGGCGTCGTCAATGGGTTATTGCAGCCAGCCAGCTATTTTGAAATCGGAAATTCTCAGCCACCTTGCCTTTGGAATACAGCAGCATCAGAATGTCTATATTTGGAGGGTGGTCCGTGACTATGAGATTGTGCCATGCATGGTTGGAGCTCGACTCGTAATAAGCTTAGACCAACATACCCAAGGTAGACCGACATACCCAAGGTAGACCGACATACCCAAGGTGATTCGGTGACACATCATCATGTCGTATTCCATGAGAGCCTCACTTGGCATTTCATTATATTATGGGACCTGCAATGAGTTGAGTCATTAGATGCTGGAGGACTGGGCGTCATGTAACCTTCGCTGTCTGTCCGCCCTAAAACTCCAATCATCATCATCAGATACTGGAGGAGCCTTTGATGTATTGCATATGGTGTTACGTGCTGTGCTGTATATGCTGCATCTAGCTTCCATCGCACACATCTCTAGCGGTATACTTTGTGCTGTTTACAGGTAGGTACTACGACATATTAGAGATAAACACATTCAGCTGAGGTTTGGTTACACTAAAAACCATAACACATTGCGAGAAAACGCATACATACACACAAGCACACAACACATACATACATACATACAGACATACTGGGGGGCTCAATTTCAAAATTTCAAAAAGGTTTCACAAAATTTGACAAATCCATCGGATTTGGCTTCCTTGTACCTTACTGAACGGTTTAAAACAAAATGAATAGACAAGTTTTTAGATTCCCCTCGTACAGGTAGAGAAATAGTCAAAGTTTTAAGCCATTTCAGGCGAATGGGGGGGGGGGCTAAAGCCCGTCCAACCCCCTCTGGAATCCCAGTGTATAATTCTCAACTCGTTTTGTTTCTTAACACCGGGAAATTTCCTCGGATTGCCGATTACAAGAAAGACGGGGATTGCTGGAAGGGCCGTCTCAAAAACCCACTCAGGCACGATTACTTTCCAAGGGTTGGGGTTATGATCAAATTGGAACTACCATATTTTACCGGTAAAGCCGGCCGTAGTTGGCGCATAACGAGCGAGCGCGAGGACAATGTGCATGGTGAGTCTTGAACCAATCGGGGGGACAGTGTTTCTGAATGAACAAAAACAGCCGGGTCGCGCACGTTGCAGAGGACCCACCCAATCCCTGACTTGGAAATGTGGAGACTGAAGGGTCCGCTAACCACCACACCCAAATCTTGACACCAAATCGTCAGCCGTTCCTGAATATTATTAATAGGGGTGTTGCACCGTGCGACGTAGGCAGAGGCCAACCCCATCCCTTGACTTGTGGAAAAGAGCGGCTGAGAAAGTTCCCTAAACTAACTCAATCAATTCGAAACCACAATCGGTTCAGCGCCGTTTCTGAAATAAGTAATAGGGGGTGCACGTGCGTTACGTGGCGAGTCACCCCTACCCGTACTTGTGGAAGACGGCGGGGGTGGCTGAGAGGTCCCTAAAGCACTCACAAATTCGAAACCACAATCGGTTTAGGACGGTTTCTGAGATAATAAATAGGGGTGTGCACGTGCGCACGTAGGGTCACCGCACTCGTGGACTAGTGAAAAAGCGTGGCTGAGGGGGTCCCTAACACACCACCAGAATTCGAGCAGCAATCAGCCCAGCCGTTGCGATGTTTTTGCCGACAAGCCACATTTTCAACACCCCTCACGGCGGCCACTTTCCGCCAACGCGCAAGTGTATCACCAACATGAGTCGGCACCTGGTAAAAAACATGGTTAGGTTGGATGGGCTACTCAGCAAAAAAGTCGCTTGTTCAATGGACGTGCGGTTTCCAAAAGAATGAAGCTTCTCAAAAGCGGTTCGCCAACGGGTCGGGTCGGTCGGTCCTCAAATTCAGATTTTTATTCATTATGCCACGTAAAGACGAGCGAGCGGCTTCCCGCGCTCGCTCTAATCTTGAGGCAACACATGGTCCTTTGGCTTTCATTATAGACGAGGATGGCCTCGACGCCAAAAGTCAGCACAAATACGACCATGGTCATCAGAACCTTGTTATCATTCATTCATTTTACAGATCATATAACGTCGTATGCTATGCATTATGCAGGTCAATGCAAGTTATTAGCAAAAACAACCCGATCTGACGTTAGACAAGCAAGATGAATAAGCGACCCAAATAAGGTAGCGGAAAAACATAACACATGCGGGAGCCAGTACGCCAATGCTTATATCCGGAATGTTTGGATTACATTAACACGCAAAGCTATTTAAATTGTTAACTGTACCCAAGGGCGTCGCCGATAATTTTTGAGTGGGGGGATGAGCTGAAATGACGCAAAAATGTACTTCATTTTTATGCGTGCCTTTGCAACATTTTGTGATGTGGACTTTATATTAAAATAGGTATTTACTATTTAACGCCGCGAAGCGGCACGAATTTTTTACGGGTTTGTCTGAGAAAGCCCAGAAACATAGACGGTTCGCCTTGTGGAGAATAAAAAACTAAACAAGCTGTTCATTAAATTCACCGTTACATGAACCGAAGACGATGGCGATGGCTTCGTTATGACGATGGCGACCGATCTGACGTCCTCCTTCCGCGAAAGCGTCGTAAAAGTTTAATTTTTAGGTTGTGAAAAACGAAAATTTAATATTGGAACCAGACTCAGATAACACCTATGCCTGGTTGCACATCTCGCTCGGTATGAGGAAAAATATTGAAATTAACCCTATTCCCTGCGGGCGGCCAGAATTACGTTAACCTGCGGGGGGGGCAGATTCCGCCCCCCCCCAGAGATCTTGAGAACCGCTGTGCCGATTTCGATGGGACAAACACCATTCGATTCGTCGTGACGAAATCTTTCTTTTTAGACCCCGAAATTGCTTTTTTGTTTTTCAAAAATTGGCGGCCGCAGGGGGCAAAAAAAATACGAAAATTTTGGGTGTTTCGAAAGGTCATAAGTGGCCGCCAATGTGATTCGACCTGATTTCCAATGTAAAAAGCGTTTTGGACGCTTCCAATGTCATGTTCTTCCAATGTGTGAAAAGTACAAGTACAAAAAAATGAAAAAATCATAGGCCGCAACTCCGGGATAAAAAATGGGGAGAATTTTGGATAAAAATATGTGATTTATTCCTTAGTGTATATGGGACGTGGGAACTCAACATGTGGCTTTGTTGCTTGTAATTTGTTAAATGTAACAAATTGGTGCATAAGCGGATTCAGGTAAACAACGTGGGGGGCACCATGTGCCGGAAGCCTCTTATCACTGCTTATTTGAAGTTGGGCCTAAATTGACGGAAGAATATCGCCTTCCATTTTATGTACCTGAGTATGCCTCGCCCCAAAAATATGTTATAATGCTAATTATGTAATGATGTATAGATCGACTTAGTTTTCTTGCGCTTGTATTCCAACCGCAAACTACGAAAAGGAAGTAATGCGCCGCACACTCGCAATTCGTACGACCTTCCCAAAAACATGACCTGGAGGCCGCCTCTGCTGGGCCGATTTTTTCAAAATTTTCACAGAACACGCATCATTCATATTTAGGAAAAGTCTGAAAGTTTCAAAACGATAGACGTAACGGTTCAGAAGCGGCGGGCGAAAAACTACCGGGGGCAGAATCTGCCCCCCGCAGGGAATAGTTTTTGTGTATGTAGTTTTTAACAAATATATTGTTCGGATAGTAAATCACGATGACCGGTGGCAGTAAGTGCTTAATAACTTAGGTAGGTATATGGGATAATAATAACCTGTATATATATGCACCGAACAAGCAACAAACATTGGTAAAGCAGTGGCAAATGGTTTGAAAACAGCGAGCTGGCAGAACGGCTTTCGCGGCACATAAATGGTGCCTGCGGATCTGGGGGAGCCTGGGACGAGTGGCTTGGGGAGATGGTCCTTGGCCTGGTCCCCACTATCAGCATTTTCGTCCGCAACGTTGGACAGCCGGCAGAAAGCAAGCTTCCTGGTGCCGATGTCCGCGTCTCTGCGTTCGCGTCACCTTTTTCGGAAACCGGCAGACTAGCTTAACATGTAGCCCACTTGAAATTAACTTTTATAAAGAAAGTGGGCCCTAGGAATAGCAAATAGGTACTGCCAAGGGGAGACTGCCAGACACTTAATTAAATTATTTTCCCATTTTCCCAATTTCTATTGTTTGTGTCATGCCGCGAAGCGGCGCGAAATTTTCGAGTTTTCACTGTGGATGGCTGTATTTTGACTTGTTGCGAAAAGCAATTTGTACAGCTGTACGTCCGACAGGTTTTGGGGGAGGGCTAAAACCGTAGTCTCAGGAACTTTGGGGGGAATGGCCCCTTTGCCCCCTGGATCCGCCCTTGGTTCCCAGAGCACACCCACGTGGGTACTGGGCCGGCATATTGCGGCAGGTCCTGCCACAATACGCCGGCCCAGTACCTACAGCCAGCCGCAGAGGTGAGGCGTGCACACCGCTCATAATCCGATTATGAGCCGGCTCTCAGCACGAGGGTGGCGATCCGCCGCCCACAGAACACAGCACAGGCCGCAGCAGCTGGCGCCAGAAGCACCGTCAAAAGACACCTATGGAATAGGCACACGCCACCTGGATACTTATTAGTAGTGGCAATCGGTAACCAAAATTTCGGTTATCGAAAAATTGCGTGACCGATTTGGTAATCGGTCGGTCAGGCTTATACATTTTGGACACTTCGGTCAGCTTGATCGTAAACAATTAACTTTTTTGTCACATTTTACGCATTCTTATTTCTATCCAACAATTTGATACACAATCTGCTCGTAATTAAATTAGTTAATGTAAATTTATTTGGTCTTGATGGCGGCATCCACTATTTTGCTTTGCAAATGTATTTAGTAATTAGTTCCTTTTTCACAATTATAATGTCTTTTTGTAAACAGTACATGTACATTTTATGAATAATGATGTACGCAAAGCTGTTTTTGCCAGTAAGTATAAATAAGTATTAAGTATACTATTTGAAAATCGGTCAAATCTTGGACATTTTTGGCCTCAACAAAAATCGGTCGATATTTAAACAACCAAAATACCTGCTGTTCGGTATTGGATTGGTTTTGGTCAGGGAATTTCGGGAAAATGACATCACTAATACTTATGCAGGCATGCGACCACTTTAGATCATGCTTTTCAAATTTTGTAATGCACTCAGCGTTGATAGAATTTAACATGTTTAACTTTATTCACGTTTATTATGAATAAAGTCAAACATGTTAGAAATGGACAATACAGTAGACGCCGCTTATTAAGCCCAAGGATATTACGCCCAGCCGCTTATTACGCCCAAGTTGCCCGGTACGGAATTTCCTGTACAAAGGTAAAGGCAGAAACTTCGCTTATAGCGCCCACACTTCGGTTATAAAGCCCAGTTCAGCACGCGCTAAGTCATCGAGTCGCCCACTCCTGCCGGCTCTACACTCTACAGTCTACGATTTACCGCCGGCGCCGGACGGCAGTTCCTACACGACGGTCGCGATGGAGGGGCCACACCACTGCGCTGGTGATAATCATGTCTTTTTGTCTGTTTGTGCGACCATATTATTAACTTCGGATAAAGCGCCCATCAGTTTATTAAAGGAAATAGTTCACCTTCAACATGGGTTTTGAACTGAGATAGCAGTTTTGTAGCCCGTGTTGAAAAACTCTAGCTTCAAGTTTTCCTGGACTGAAAATGCTCTCCAGCCGAATGATTTCATTTTGTCGAAGGAATCGTGGGCCATAAACAAAGAATTCAAAAATGTGGCCACGAAGCTATACAAGTAATCTTACACGCGACCTACTTCTCGAATCTGATTGCTGAGCATTTATGATTCCTTATCGTTTACGTTGCAGAGTTACGCATATAGTTTGAATAAAATCAATGATGTACGTCCTTCTGTCTGAATCGGCGCGATGTATGGCTATTTTTGACAATATGTAAAAGAAGTTGTATTTCAAAATATAATCAACTCCGTGTTTGACAAAAAAACAATCCAAGGTGAACTATTTCCTTTAAGCCCAGAAATGCTTGGTCCTAAAGTGGGCTTAATAAGCGGCGTCTACTGTAGGTACTTGCACTGTTGCCACTTGCCAGGCATACGCAGTGTTGATGACTACACACAGCGGCAGTGAGCAGCAAGAGGCATCATCTACAGGGGCGTAGGAACTCATTTGAAGTTGGGGGGCAAAAGGCATTTTTAAGTTGATTCTTTCCATGCAACGTCCATAGGCGTAATGTTAAAATTCGAAAATGTTGGGGGGGCAGTTGCCCCCCTGCCCCCCCGGCTCCTACGCCTATGATCATCTACCAAATAAATGTATGCACACTCTGTTAACCCAGTAGGCATGGTCCTTTGCATTCACCACGCATTTGCATGAATGGATGGTTGAGTTGACCCAAGGAAAGTGCCAAGCCAATCAGAGACGTATAGGAACTCGTCACGAAAAGCGAGGGAGACAGTGGAACTTCGATCTCATCTGGAGAAAACGAAACTCTCATATGCATTATTTATTTGTAAATTTGAACTCTTCTCATCTTCCGGTGAATCTTGAGCCGTCTCAAATTTTCCTCATTTGATGCAAAATATCAAAACATGACCACAAAGTGAGGTGGCCATGCCCATTTCCCCCCCCTGTATGAAGCCAATATCAGGAGGCCAACACCTACACCGGTATGAAATTATCCCGTGCAAGGCATGAGACCGTCCGACGCTTAAAGGGAATAGTTCACCTTGAAAGTTGTCTTGAAATTCAACCATACGGTGCATCTGGAGCTCAAAACACGAATATGACTTTGGTTTGGAACAAGTGATGGATATATGTGGAGAAGAAGTAAGTTTCTCTTTGATTTCACGAGAAAATCGAGATAAGCGGTGGGAGTTCTGGCTCCGCCAGCGCTAGTACACGGTCTCTGACAAAGGGTTGCGCGCAGCCCCCGGGCGGCCTGAGCGGATATTAACGAGGCGTCCGTGATCAGTACTACGTGTCAGAGAAGTGTCTACATCGGCGCCCGCCTGGCGGCGAGCTACCGAAAGCTGTTTTCGGGGGTGTTTTCGGGGGTGAGGTGAAAATGCAGACTTATCCTGCGTCGAAACTTCTTTAACGTTGCGAGTTTTATTCTTCAGCCATAACTAATTTTTCGATCTGCTCTACAAAACTGCTATCTCGGTTCAAAACCCCATGTTAAAGGTGAACACCTCCCTTTAATGATGCTCGGTATGATTTAACTGTTGGCCGCCCTCTCCTCGTCACTGGCTGGCGACTCCTCGTCACTGGCTGGCGACTGTGGTCCTGTGTGTCGTCATTGATAGTCACTGACATAGGGCACGGATGCATCCCAGGGTGTCCATTACCCGACACATCGAAGGCTTGTGATCAATGTCACGTTTGTACACCATTAATAGTATACTGTAGAACCATAAAACTGTCAGACCATAACAATAGAACGACAGGCTATGCTATAGTGCATGCCTCGTAAATTACATGGCATTCAGCTAATATGGTTAAATGGCGGCGCCCTTAAGCCTCAATAATCATCAAAGTAATTCAAGACAAAAATCACCACCCTGAAGCCTTTCTGAGCGAGTTATTTTTCGTACCTGCTTTTGATCAGCAGGTAAACACATTTAACGCTAAATCAATTGAAAAAAGAGCCAATCGAGAACAGCAGAAGGTGTAGGTCAAATAACCAACTGCAGTGCACAAATCATGTTATTTTCCTCCCACGAGTATTCGGACTTGATAAATGGACCTGTTTGGACCGGTTGATAAATGGAATAACTGACACGCAGGTGGATTTCGGGATCATGGCCGACTTTCATTTTGTTATTGATAGTCGAGCTGAATGAATCCGTATCGCAAACAAAGGCCATGCGGGTGCTACGATTTTCGGCACCCTCCCTCTCGTATTTTTGCATATATTGACAAAATGAAGGTAATGAAGTCGCCTGATAAATGAGGTAAATGAGGTCAACTGATAATGTCAGAGCGACGTTTGGCTCAGCAGTGTTTAGTGTAGAACGGCATTACAAGTAAAAATGCATTTTTTTGGGGGGGAAACTAGCACTTCTGACAAATGTCATTCTATCACTACATTCCAGTTTTGCGGTTTTCAAAATTATAAGTTTTAGCATGCAAATAAAGTTATTTTTATTGAATCGTTTTGATTTTTTCATTGTGAAGTTAAAGAGGTAAAAATCTGTTCAATACATACATTTTAAATAATTTAGATCAATTGTATCGGTATTTTCTATAAAAATTCAACTGATCATTTAAAAAAAATCAAACATACGGTCTTACAAAATACAAAGTTACGATCGCATAGCAATACCCGTAGACTTTCGCAAATCATGTCAGGTCTTCCTCCGCTTTGCTCGAAATTTTCGCTGAAATGTTTGGACCTCTCCCCTCACCCTGAACTAGCGGAGGAAAAAACGGATGGAACCAGAGACAAACCATTCCGGCTCAATAGCGCAACAGTGACGTAACAACGTGACGTCATCGACAGAAGCGGGTCACACCGCAGCGCCGCCGGGTTACGATTACGTAACCGCGCCGAGAAACCAAACGAGCGGCGGCGGCACCGCAATGGCGCAACCGACGCACCAGTGCCCATTGCGGCGCAGTGCGTGCCAGCGACGGGTAGCGGCACCTGTGGTTCGGTCACATATAGATGATAGATTATAGAGGGCCACGCATGTGAGACGACGGCAGGACTTAATGTCGACAGAGCACGGATGAAATGACATCTCCACTAAGTCCTGTGGCTGTGGGAGATATGTGCCTGCCCATTAGTGACTAGTATTTAGTTCCAGCAGCGTGTAATGGTACTGCCGCGGCTAAGGGAAACCGCACATGACACGCTTCAGTCTCCCACGTAGACTATTGACTGGCACCAAGGGGCCTGCCTACGCACTGGAGCCTAGTCGACACAGCCCAGGTGGCCATTGACTGGAGATTTTCCGTTCCGGTAAAACTTCGCACTGCATACACAGCTGTTTTATCTCGTTGTAGCACCGTTGAAATGACACAATATTTATCTTCACTATAGACATATAGAACTATACCGTCGCCGACATTGATCGTTGCAATGCTGAAATGGTCAGGAGAGATAGGGCCTCCAGGGCGACGGCGTCTTCTGATATCCGTCCCTCAGCCATCACCGGAACTCTGACGGCTCAGCCGTCACCGGACTCCGGCCCTCACCGGAACTCCAGACCCTCAGTCCTCACCGGAACTCCGGCCCTCAGTCCTCACCGGAACTCCAGCCCTCAGTCCTCACCGGAACTCCGGCCCTCACCGAAACCCCGTCCCTCAGTCCTCACCGGAACTCCGGCCCTCAGTCCTCACCGGAACTCCGGCCCTCACCGGAACTCTGTCGCTCAGCCCTCGCCGGAACTCCGGCCCTCAGTCCTCACCGGAACTCCAGCCCTCAGCCCTCGCCGGAACCCCGTCCCTCAGCCCTCACCGGAACCCCGTGCCTCAGCCCATGCCCAGCCCGGCAGCCGGTCGTGTCCTCCATTGGAGGGGCTGCGTGACACCTGATCGACGCCAGCGTTCCATGGCCGACTGTTATACGGAAAAATCGCGCTGACCATGCGTTTCTACGGTATTTTTCCTCAATGGAAAATGCAAGTCAGTACAGGGAAGCTCGGAGCGGCACGATGAAGTACGTTTGTCGCTGATGCAGGCGATCCATGAGTTTGATTTTTTCAGCATGAAGAAAACCATAATCAAGAGGCCAGCTAAGAGTATCACTCAAACATGAGTGAACAAACGTAATCGTTAACCCTGAGCTGATTGATGTAATGACAGTTCACCAGCAGAATGTAAATGTTAAGTTTTACGGGACGCATGTTTAGGCACGGCCCTCCCCGTCCACGGCTGACCCGAGCTGACCACGGCCGCTGCCACCGAACGCAGGTCATTCCAGTGAATGCCACATGTTTACCTAAAGTTGGGGCTCGAACCCTCGTCAATTCAAATGCACGAACTTGCCAAGACGAAAATGATGTCGGGTGACGGCTCTTCCCATCTGGTCACGGGGCGGTCTGCGGTATGTTGTCAACTGGCACATCACTAAAGGAAAACATGGCTGACATCCGCTGTCATAGTGTTCCAGCGGCTTCTATAAAGACTGGGTTTGCGATCAGGCATCCATTTTTACATGAGGACAAAATTGTCCGTAAAAACTGCGATATTGTCAGAGCCATTGAAAACTGCTCTATGTCGCCGACGTCCATTCCTAGACTCCAAAAAAGTAGCCCGGATTCTTACGATGAGTGATACAGCATACTGTAGACGTTTCTCGGGGAAACAGCCAAGGCCGCGAGCCCCAACAGTGGCTTGCTATCAATCACCCCCCGGTTCCGTGACATCATCGGGACTCAGCGATTCAGGCGGTACAACAATACAACATAAATCAGCTCCACCAAGCACGATCACGTGCAATGAACTTGCAGCGCACGTAACCGGTCAAACGGTTCACCGGTTCACTGATCTGTCTGCAAATTATGCACTCATGAGTTACAACCAACACATCACATGTGGTGAAGAACGGTCAAATTTTGTCGAGATCTTACCCAGTGGAAAACCAGAAAAATAATGTACTGAAGTCTGGAAAACTGAAGCTCCTAGTATCCGTAAAATAGCCGTTTTCACGATGACATATTTTGCGCGAAATGTTTTAAAATGCTTTAGTAGTAGCCGTCTTCACGATGGACTAATTTGCAACAAATGTTTTCACCCTCGGCCTACGGTCCCGTAGGGCGAGGATTAAAACATTTGTTCGCAAATTAGTCCATCGTGAAAGCAGCTACTACAAAAACATTTTAAAACATTTTAAAATGTTTAAAAACATTTCGCGCAAAATAATTCATCGTGAAAACGGCTAATAGCTTTGATGGCAAATCGACTAAGCCATTTTTCCGCATTCAGAGATGGCTGGATGACCCCTAATAAGAGTCTTCCATCAATGACTTTTGAAAACATTAAGAATGAGGATCATGTAAATTGCGTTTGCATTATGTGTTATTGTGCTTAGTTCAGATGAAATGTGGCTAATAAACGAGTTAGTTTCAAGGAACGATTTAAAGAAAAATAGTACCTGCTTCAGATTACACTAAAAATAATTTGAAAGATAATTATTGCATTCATTGTTCCTAGGAACACAAAAATGGTATTTCGTAATTTATGACTCATGTCACCTTTTCAGCAGCATTCGCAAACATTAAAGCTATTATATTTTATGTTAAACAACACTCTTCGCTGGTTCCGAGGGAAGACGTGCTTTTCTGCTACGACTTTCCTTCTCAAATTTGCACAGTCCTAGAATGAAAAAGCCTTTAATGTGATTTATTTGCGCGACGGGTATTTGTTTCAGGTTGGGCTGTGGGTGTTCAGATATGTCTGTGGTCTGTGTTTCAGTGGTTTTGTGGTCTGTGTGTAAGGATGGGTCTGTGGTCGTTTTCAGGAATGGTCTGTGCCTGTTTTCAGCCTTATGATGGGGTCTCTGTCTGTGTTCAGGATCCTGTGTCTGTGTCTGTGTTTCAGATATGGGTTGTGTCTGTGTTTCAGCCTTATGAACGGTCTTTCTGGGTTTCAGGATGAATCTGTGGTCTGTTTCAGATCGTCTGTGTTCTGGTTGAGAATGCGGTCTGTTGATCTGTGTTCAAGCCTTATGATGGGGTCTGTGTGTCTGTGTTCAGGAGGTCCTGAATGTTTCATGGTCTGCTCGTATTGTTTCACCTTATGATCTGTCTGTGGTCTGTGTCAGAGTGTCTGTGGTCTGTGTTTCAGGATGGGTCTGTGGTATTTGGTTCAGCCTTATGATGGGTCTGTGGTGCTGTGTTCAGGATGGGCTCTGTGTCTGGTTCAGGATTGGGTCTGTGGTTGTGTTTCAGCCTTAAGATGGTTTTGGTCTGGTGTTTCAGATGGATCTTCTCTGTGTTCGGATGGTCTGTGGTATCTGTGTTTTCAGCCTTATATGGCTGTCGGATAATGTATTGTTCAGGATGGGTGCTTGGTCTGTGGTTCAGGAATGGGTCTGTGTTTCATGCGCTGAGATCGGGCCTTGTCTGTGTTTCAGGATGGGTCTGTGTTTTCAGCCTTAAGGATGGTTCGTGGTCCTGGTGTTTCAGGATGGGTCTTGTGTTTTCAGCCTTAAGATGGGTCTTGTCTGTTTTTCAGATGGTTCTGTGACTGTGTTCAGGATGGGCGCTTGTTTCACCTTAAGATGGCGCTAGTGTGGTCTGTGTTTCAGGCAGGTCTGTGTTGTCAGCCCTTAAGATGCGTCGTGTGGTCTGTGTTCAGGGATGGGTCTGGTGTTTCAGCCTTAAAGTCTTGTCTGTGTTCAGGAATGAGGCTGTGTTCAGCCTTAGATGGATCTGTGGTCGTGTTCAGGATGGGTCGTGTGGGTTCAGCCTTAAGATGGTCTTGTCGTTGGTTCAGGATGGTCTGTGCTTTCAGCCTTAAGATGGGTCTTGGTCTGTGTTTCAGGATGGGTCTTGTGCCTGTGTTTCAGCCTGCTATGATTGGGTCTGTGGTCGCGTTTAAAAGATGGGTCTGTGTCTGTGTTCAGGATGGGTCTGTGGCCTGTGTTTCAGCCTATAATGATGGGGTCGATGTGCTGTGCTTTCAGAGATGGTCTGTGGTCTGTGTCTTTCAGGAATGGGTCTGTGCCTGTTTTCAGCCTTATGATTGGTCTGTGCGTCTGTGTTTCAGGATGGCGTCTGTGGTCTGTGTTCAGCGATGGGTCTGTGGTCATGTTTTCGAAGATGAGTCTTGTGTATGTGTTTCAGCCTATGAGGGTCTGTGGTCTGTGTTTCAGGATGGCTGTGTGTAGTGTTTCAGCCTTATATGGGTCTGGGTCTGTGTTCAGGAGGGTCTGTGGTTATGTGTCTTCCAGGATGCAGTCGGTGTCGTGTGTTTCAGGACTGGGTCTAGGTCTGTGTTTTAGGCACTGGTCTGTGTTTCAGGATGGGTCTGTGGTCTGTGTTTCAGGATGGGTCTGTGGTCTGTGTTTCAGGATGAGCCTGTGGTCGTGTGTCCCAGCCCTGCTGGCCGTCTGGAGTCTGGTCAGCTCACATCCGACCGTTCTCGGTCGCCAGCAGCTGCAGCCCGCCGTGAGTACCCGACTCCTCATACGCCGCACACATGGCTACACGGTAGACACACAATACCGAAATACACGGGCCAGGTCGCGTCTGCTCTGAAAGACAGTCGAGAACCTATGAACTTGTTCAAGAAACCCACAGATTCCTAAGAACTGTCATATTTTAGACCGATATCGATTCTGCCAGTTTATCCAAACTATGTGAAAAGGTCGTTTGCACTCAGCTGACTTCTTATCTTGTCTCATCTCATCTTTTATCGCCTTCACAGTATGCATACCGACAGTGTCATTCGACGGAGGACGCCCTGATAGATGCTTCGAGTGGATGACGCGCCGCACTTGCCAGTGACATGTCGTTGCCGTCACATCCATCGACCTAAGTCAAGCATTCGACAACATTAATCATGGCGTCCTCCTAACGAAGTTGAGGTGGTACGGGATTGATCCTGAGTGGTTCGGGAGCTATCTTGGTGACCGGCGGCAGGTGGTGAGAGGCGGTTCCTTATCCTTGTCACTTTCCCACGGAGTCCCTCAGGGCTCCTTGGTTCGGCCCGATCCTCTTCAGCGTGTTCACTAACGACCTGCCATCTTATCTCCCCCACGGACGTCTAATATCCTATGCCGACGATACCCAGCTCCTGGACTCTGCGCATCCTGATGATT